>CAIGRN010175515.1:0-10862 GCA_903798345.1 Fraxinus anomala
TTGAAATGAAAGATCTTGGACATGCTAAGAAAATATTAGGTATGGAAATAACTAGGAAGAGGCATGAAATAATTCTGATTTTGAAACAGTCTACATATATTGAAAAATTGGTTACTAGGTTTGCTATGCATAATTCAAAATCTGTGTATGTACCTCTTGCCGCCATTTTAAATTGAGTAAAGACCAATGTGCTGTAAATGAATATGATGTCAAACAAATGGAAAAGATTCTGTATGCTAATGCTGTAGGATCTGTGATGTATACAATGGTTCGCACTAGGCCTGATGTGGCTCATGCTATTAGTACTCGTAGCAGATTCATGGCTAATCCTGGTTTAGAACACTGGACTGCATTAAAATGGTTATTGAGGTATTTGAAAGGATTTATACACTTAGGATTGTGTTTTAGTGCTTGCAATGATGGTGTAGTGCTTGAAGGCTTTATTAATTCAGACTTTGCAGGTAATATTGATAATAGAAAATCTACTACCTCTTATGTGTTTACTTTGTGTGGAACATGTATTAGTTGAAAATCACAATTGCAACCTGTTGTAGCCTTGTCTACTATTGAGGCAGAATATGTAACTACAACAGAGGCCATAAAGGAAGCTTTGTGGCTTAAAGGCTCACTGTCTGAAATTAATGAATTTTGTAACCTTGTTGCATTATATTCTGACAGTCAAAGTGCAATACATTTATGCAAAAATCCAATTTTTCATGAAAGAACAAAACATATTAATGTTAAGTTACATTTCATAATAGACATTGTTGCTAAATGTGTCTTATTACTTGAGAAAATTGCTACTCAATTTCACCCAAGTGATATGGGTACTATGGTACTGTCTTTAGTCAAGTTTAAATCTTGTTTGCAAATGTTAAAAATTGATACTGGGTGATTTGTTGAGTGCAGGTACCAATTCTGAACTTGATGTGTTTGGATGGTGATCACTGAAAGCCGTTGTATCTAGTATAGGATAGAATTAGCTGCCTGATTAGCCATTGGCATCAAGATGGAGATTGTGGCCTGTGATGATGCCAGTATCCAGCCCACTTAAGGTGATGATGAATGGCCTTTCGGCCCAATTACTATTTGTCCATTTATAACTGAAATGGAAGCCAAGCTCTTACGGAAGCCCAGCTCTTACTAAAGCCCAATACTCGGTCCAGCCATTCAACGTGTGTTTCTCTGGACCGTTGGATGAATGTTACTCAATCTCGATGTATAGATATTTTGGGTATTTGATTGGTTTTCTCATTCATTCATATTATTTCATTCTTGAGAGCTTCTAGAGTATTCTGTTCTCTCTGATCTTTCATCTTCTTCTCTGTGAGGATTTCTTGAATCTGTTTCTTGGAGTGTTATTCTTTGTGAATCTATGAAGGATACATACTGCGACTATGGTAATGTTTAGCTCTTCTGATCCATAGAAGAAGCTACGCGTTTGGCCAATGAATCGTGAGGGAGTTGGTTTAGATCTGGACTTTCATGGTGTTCTAGTGGTGATAGTGTTCTGAGCCTATGTTTTATGAAACCTTCGATGTTCAGTGGTTATTATGAGTAGTTTGATGTATTAGGGTTTGTCAAGATTCTTCGATCTGTAATTTTTAAGTTCGATCTTTGTATAACAGTATTAGTAGAGAACACTTTTTTCAATAATAAAAGACCCGTGATCTAGAAATTTTGACGCTTTTCAATAATACAAGATTCATGATCTAGAAATTTTAACACTTTTCANTCTTCGATCTGTAATTTTTAAGTTCGATCTTTGTATAACAGTATTAGTAGAGAACACTTTTTTCAATAATAAAAGACCCGTGATCTAGAAATTTTGACGCTTTTCAATAATACAAGATTCATGATCTAGAAATTTTAACACTTTTCAATAATATAATATTCGTGATCTAGAAATTAGAAGTATTTTCATAAAATTACGACAAAAGAAGACCTAGAAGTGGGATAACTTTGCACGGTTTTCCCATAATTGTAGCTCAAACTATGATATTCTATTTTAGAAGCACTTCTTTCACTTAAAAGTGTACCTATAGGACTTTTTAATGGGACAAGCTCTATTGTCTTAAAAATTTTAAATACTGCAAAATTCAAAATTTGAGTTCGAATTTAAAGCTAGTTTGACAACCATTATTGTAGAAAAATAGTTTTGAATAATAATTTTTAGGAAAATATATAGTTAAAAGTAGGTTAAAGTTTTTGGTATAGAATATTTTATTGTGGGAATGTGTAGTTGAAAATGATCATATAGCAAAATATAAAATAAATTAATAGATGTCAAACATGCACTTAAATTTCGAATTTTCAATTTTTGAATTTTTAATTGTTATATGAAGCTTCTTAAGACAAGATCATTATAAACTCGAAATAATCCTTTTTAAGAAAGAAAGATACATGATTCTAGCAAGTTGTTCGTCGTTTAGTACGTGCTATGGGCGGTGCACTTCAAGTTGACTGAGGTGTAGCTCAACTATTTCACCTCGCTTTTATATTTTCATATGCACAAATGTATACATGACTGATTTCATAAGCACTCGGGTGAGATGACATATTACAATAGGTGGTGGGAGATAATGATTAGTTACAAAATTGATTACACAACTTATCATATCTATCATTGTTGCTTGAACTTTTTCACAAAATCATAAGTAGAAAAACTATATGAGGAATCAAAATTGATTGGTACTAGAGTTTGCAAGAAATTTTTTCAATGCACGCCCTTTTATATAGTGAATCATAAAAAAATTTAGATTATATTGTTTCCATTCTAAAATGTGCAGCACACAAACAAATTCTAATAGTTCTATTCTATTCTCTTCCCTAACCCATACCCACTCTTGCTATGTAATAACTTGATGGGTACACCAAAGAGAGAGGACAGTTATGATGTTCACCAAAAAAGGATGAATGTGTTGGATAAGAGGACCTTGTTGGGAGAAATCTCTGAAATACGCAATAGTAGGGTTGTACATAATCTGATTTGGTTCAATTCTAAAGAAAATCGAATCGAATTAGAATTTTCAGGTATTTAGTAAGTAAAACCGTTAGGTGTAAATTAAATTATAGAATTGTTCGATCTTGTTCTGTTCGATTTTGTTCTATTCGATTTTGTTCTATTCGATTCTGTACCGTAATTAAATTTTTTAATGTTTACAAAAACACTACATTAATCAATTAATGACATGTTCAATCTTAACTCTTACAACAACACTATATTAACACTTACAAATTGTTGTAATTCAATTTAAAAATATACAAATAAAAGTTTTTTAATAAGATCCATTCACCAATATATATAAATTTCATTGATCAAAGTGGATGAAATTCAATGAATATGACATAAAAAAGGTAAGATAAAAGAAAGGCGCAGCCGCTCAGCTTCGATTAATTGAGAAACGGCAGAATGATCGAGAAAAACTTAAATCACTCAATTTTGATTCTTTTTAAATTTGAATTACAAAGTTGGGTTTGAGCTGAAAACATAAAACTGATATTTGAGCTCAATTAATTAGTTGGAAAATAAAATAGAAAAAAAATATATGTTTGGTCTTAATTAATGAATTGGCAAATGAAATAGGAAAAAAATAAAATAATTTGGCTTGTTTAATATTAAAAAATAGAGAGATTCGTTTATTATTCGGTTCTTGATCTAGAACCAATAATTGAACCAGTTCGTCGATTCTAGATTTTGATACCCATTTGGGTATTTAATTTAACAAGAACCATTCGATTCAATTTGGAAGTTTTATCCAACCCTACGCAATAGTGAAAAAAAGGAGAAAAAGAGAGAAAAAATGAATTAAAAGTCGTTTGTTAAATCGTCGACGACCATACGAGGAGGAGAAGAACCAATTAAATTAAAGACTCACAATATAAAAGTTTATTCACTCTCTTAACTTCTCAATAAACAAACGTAGTCCCTGTTTGATAGAGGTTAATAACAGATTTTTAGTATATTTTGATAAAAGTTTATTAAATATATGGTTGAAAAGATGTGAAACCTATTAAATATGTGATTAAAATTAATTATTAACTTTTACTTGATATTTTAATTAGATTTTTATTTAAACAAAAACAAGTGCATGGACTGTTTTTCTCTAACTTTTCTTCTCTTTTAACACTTTTTTGCTTTCACGTTCCTTCGCATTGATCGCATGAATATTCTCTGTCTCTCTCCCGTACATTATTTTGTGTGTGTGTGTGTGTCACACACGTATAAATACACACAAATTTCTGTGCCTAGTGACGTAATTGCAATTTAAGCCCACTTACTAATTGAACTATTTCAATGAAATTATACCATTGTTTGGTGGAGTTAAAAACCATATTTTTAGTAAATATCGATAAAAATTAATAAAATGTGTGGTTAACAAGTTATGAATCTCACGAAATACTTATTTAAAATTAATTGTTGACTTTAACTTGAATTTTATCAACTTTTTAAACTACACCAAATATGGATTATGTCATACATAGTTGTCAGACTCGACCCGGATAATGCAACGGGTCAATAAGTTAGTGGTTCAACTGGTAACCCGGTGGTTTAACCATCGAGTCATTGCATAAAAACTAACAAAAAATATAAAGTATAAATTTTTTTTAAGGGCAAAATTAAAATTTTTAATTTATTTTTCACTAATTACTTAGTTCTATAAAATAACGTAAAAGATTGGATCAAAGTTTTTAAAAAGAAATAACTATGATGTCATATGCTCTATTTATAACATTGGTCCCTCAACTTTGTATCAATATTATTTTTACTTTATTTTATTTCATAATTTTGGGTCTAACGCAACAAACGCGACCTTGACTCAAATTCTTTAAATCATGGTATGTCTTTATACTCATCTTCAAACCTATTTACCTATAAGTGTCACCGATACAATTGGACAAAACTTTCAAACTGGACTCGAACCGAACTGAATCGAACCGAACGATTCTTCATAAGTTAAATACCCAAACAGATATTTGAATCGAAAATCAACATGTTCGGTTCTCGATTATAGACCAAGAATCGAAGAACCGAATATCCCTAATTTTTTTTTACATAAATTTGCTAACTAATTAATTTAGTTCAAACGCAAAATATGATTTTCCCTATTTTTAATTTTCAGCCCAAGTTCAATTAATCAAATTGACCTAAATTTTATCTAAATCTCTTATTCTACTGTAGTGCAGTTTCTATCTGGAGAAATCGAATTGGAAGCCTCTTTTTATTATTGTGAGCTGGCTATCTTCCTCTTTCTGTAATTTTAACTACTAAATATATGGAAAACTCAACAAAGAAAAGCGCAAAAGATATCATGGGATTAGACTTTATTATTTTGTAAGAGTTAAAATTGAACATGTCATTAGTTGAATTAATGTAGTATTGTTGTAAATATCAAAAAATTTAATTATTGTACGGTACTCAAGAATCGAATGGAACCGAATCCGAACGGTTCCATGATAAAATTTGGACCCAACGATTCCATTTGCTAAATACCCAAAAATTTGGATTCGGTTCGATCCTCCTTAAAATCGAACCGAACCGGATCATGTTCAGCCATAGTCACCGTTCCTCGATCAATAGTTGTGAACTGAGTTCAACAACTCATTAAACCTTACTTTACATTTTGACTTCTTTGTATTGCTCTTCAACCTCAAGGTCAATACCTTAGTACTTTTTTTTTTCACTTCACGATCTTTGACAGTAGTATAAGATTCTTCTCGATCAACTACAATACAAAAGTTCCACCACAAACAATCTTCCCAATGAATTTTTCTTTACAGTCATCATACCAGCTTGAACAACATATTTATAACCCGATGTATCCAGAGCTTCCAACTATACCAAACTTTACTTTAATCTTAGGATGTGCATGGAACCTATTAATCGTCTCACTACTCCATCAAACATCTTTATATTCAAATTACATGTACTCTTAGTACCAAATTTCTCATTATCATTCATCACGAGATCCCGCACATCACATGATATATAAACCTCAAACCACTCCGTGCAAGTACATATGATAAGAACATCCAAAATCTAAAATCCAATAATAACGTGGAACATCATAATCTGTGACAAAGTAGATATGATCTCTTTTAAATTTATCGTCATCAACATTCGTATTATCTACGATATCTTTAGACTCCCTACTTTTCTTTGATCCGAGATTATTCACCAACTTCTGACAGTTTCTCTTAATATGCTCATTGTCGTGACAATAATAGCACTCCACATCTCGCTTGAAACAAGATCGACAATGATCACCCGTTTGACCATTCGCTTAAGAATGACATTGTTGCTCCCTAATAAAGATGTTACTTGTTTTTCTTTAATGGAAGGTTATATTTTATGTCTCCAGAAAACGAAACCAGGATTTTCATTTCGAATGGGGAGCATGGCAAGAACAACTCTTAGAGCGAAAATACATATGATTTTTTCAGTAGACTGTGAAGTCACCGGATGAATTGCCGACATCTTTCCTCCAACTTTTTTGTGTTCAAATTACTATTTTTTATTAATGAATACATATTTTTCGAGAGTCTGACTAACAAAAAATAATAAAAGACTTGATGCCAAAGAGTCAGCTTCTCCATTATCCAACAAAATTCATTTACAAATTCATGATGGGGGATATTGCACTCCTAATATGCATAAAACTGGTAAAAATCATTATACAACCATTAGACAAGTCCTCCATTTTCCTAAAGGAATACTGATTAGTACAATGCAGTTATCCGGACTTCTATTTTTATTTAGTTATACATAATTATCTACTTAATTTGTGTAAATTATGTTATTTATAGGAAAAATCTCAACTTGAATATAATTGGTGTGAAAAGAAGGCAATTTGGAGCTTAATTGGAATTAATTTGAAGCAATTGAAAATTAATCGGATTGCAAAGTAATCAATTGGAATTATTAATGGAGCATTCGCTAAAAAAATTCACAAGTTTCGGGTGTTAAATTCGACATTTGGGAAGTTTGGAGATTAAATTGCAAACTTTTGAAACTTGCATCGGATCAATTATTAATCATTTTGGAATGAAGAAGAATTAAATATTAGAAGATAAAGGAGTAAAGTTACATAAGAAAATGAGTCAAAAAAATGAAATTGTTTCATTTTTCTTCTCTCACACTTTTGTGGAAACTAATTTGAACAAGGATTTTGCCTAAATCTTGTTCTATAATCCGTGTCTTAGTCCAACAATTAGAGGGAACTTGTAGGGTTTTTTTATACACATATATTCAAATCGAGGCTTGATGATACATTGTATACATAACATACACGCCAAAAAAGCCTCTTGAGATAAAATTTTATATCAATCACGATAAAAGAGAGCTCAAAAGGAGGGACGAATCAAGAAATAAGGCTTTTAAAATTTCACCTGTAGAAGGTGGAATTTTAATGCAAGATTTTCATCCTTTTTTTTTTTTCGTTTTCCCCATAAAACCCGATGATTTACTTTAATTCTTTCTTGTTTTATTCTTCTTCCATGATGCGTAATTAAGTATTATGTTAAAATGAATTATTGTAACCTAGTTTGAACCTTAGTTTTAATTAAAAAGTTATAAATCTCCAATTGATGTTGTGAATTATTTTTACTTCTAGTCTTAATTCTTGAATTAATTGATCATTGATTCATTAATTTGTGAGCGATAGTTACGCCGAGAGACATTATTTATTTAGACCACTTAGTAAAAGTCGATAATTAGTATAAAAGTGTAGAAATACATTTTCAGGTTAATGTGGTCGTTATATGAATTCCTATATGTTTAAGGCGTTTAACTAAGGTATATCCGAATTCACATAGAGATATGAAATTGACTTAGTTAAATAGATTCAATTTGAACTCGAGAGAGCTAAATTAAATATATTAGAAAAATGTGACTGGATACACAATCAATTATTATAAAAATTGGTGATCGAGATTAAGAAAATAGTTATGATGAACTCATGAATCCTAACACTTAAACCATCATATAAAAATTATTTTTATTGTTCTAGTATATTTGAAATAAAATATCAAAAAAAAGAAAGAAAAGATAGACATATTCTATTAGTCATC
The DNA here is from genome assembly GCA_903798345.1 of Fraxinus anomala. NCBI lineage: Eukaryota > Viridiplantae > Streptophyta > Magnoliopsida > Lamiales > Oleaceae > Fraxinus > Fraxinus anomala. The sequence continues at coordinate 8,071 of CAIGRN010175515.1, forward strand.
AATTGAATTGAAATTAGGAACAATTGAACCAATTGTTAGATATTAGTCCTCATAGGAACAATCATCCGGACTCATTGGTCCACTATATTACTTATTACGATTCGTACACTTACGAGATATAAAATCGACAACAAATACGTCATCATTTTTCTTCTCCAATGCATATTGCAGTTAGTTCATGCTTTTCTTTAACATAGTCCAGATAAAAACAGCAATGATTGAAGCTTAACTATAACAAATGTCGTGTATATCGTGTATCGTTCTAGAATATTCTATGATTTTTAGAAACTTAATTAATTTCTAGGAAAGAAAATAAAAATTATTAATTGCCAGAATTATTCCATATAAAAAATATTGTTATGGTTGTGGTGCCAGATCTAACCCAATACATAAGAAATGATGAAAATGGCTTTTGGCCCAATTTGCTATTGCCCGATAACATTAACTGAAGAAGCCCAATGAAGATCAAGCCTAATAGTCAGTCTAGTGAGAAGCATGTTTGGTAAATACAACTTTGGTTTTTTTGCCTTATAACTAAAAGTGAAAGTTTCTCTAGACCGTTGGATCATCTGCTGTCCCAATCTCGATATCTTCTTGTGTTTTGAGTGAAACTAAGAGGACATCTGTCATTTTGGTCTTCTGTTTCTCAAGGAATTTCTAGAGCGTTCTGTCTTCTCTTTCATCTTCTCTTTTTGATTTGAGTTACTCTTTAATCTGGTTTAGATAATGGTTTTCTTGGTGAAATCCGAGGAAAGAGTACTGTTTTTGTTAGTAACGATGATCTTTTCTGGTCCATAGAAGAAGCTCCACTTTTCCTGTGATTGTGGATTTTTAGGTGAATCTGGGTTTTTCTGTATTGATATAGAAGGGTACATTATCTCTGAGCCTTCGATCGTACATATCTTGATGTCCAATAGTTTGGGTGAAAAGTTTTGATAAAAGAATCGTGTCGATCTATTGTCTTGTACATTTGGTTTGTATAATAAATATAAATAAGAAAAAAATTTGTAGTTAGGCCTTTGTTTTCTTATATTGTTATTGCTCTTAGATAAGTAAAAATCGTGAAAGGACACTAGAAATTACACTTGGACTATAAGTCGTCTAAGTACCAAAAATGCGATATCGGATGACCCCATAGAGGGTGGGTCAACACAGTAAATTGTAAGAATGATTGATTCCTAACCTTGAAGGGATCAATATCCCTCAACAAGTTTGATAAGGACACCCATAATATTAAAGGGATCATCATCCTAGACAAGTTTTGATAGGGGGTCGACCCTCTCATGTTAGGGATTCGATCCCCATCCTTTAGATACATCGGACAAGATATAATGTATTATAATGTTAATTAAACTAGAAATACCTTATTAACACAGATTTTAGAGCAAAAACATACCAACAAGGTAAACTGATGGCTTCAACTACAATACAAACATAGTGATATTTATGATTTTTACTATTACATGATATTCATTTGTTTGCTTTAGTTGTATATTATGGTTATAGCGGTGATCAAGATTATGCTACTGAGACATGCATTGTATATTTTCAAGTCTTAAGATTGTGGATTGTTGCTTACGAGTGTGGATGCCTTTATAAGTGTTGTCTACGAAAGCACCGGACTTGGAGAAGAAACACACCAAAATGTTGCAGTAACCAAAAATGTTGTAGTAACGAGATTAGAAAATGCGAACAAAACCAGGATCAAACTTGATAAAATGAACACCGAAGGTCCGAACACGTGATCGCTGTTCTCAAACTAAATTTGCTCCCTCTCCGGATTGATTGAGATGCTTAAAGGTTTCCGACAAATGATTTGTAGAAGTAATCAAGCCTTGTTGTAGAATTACACCAAATCACAAGATGTAATTCTACCCAAACTTGAGAACACAAAAGTAAAGTGAATATGGAGAAGAAAAAATGGACTTGTATTGCTTTGGAATGATATATGATTTTAATAATGTTTTTCAACATCTCCAAAAGAACTAGGATCACCTATATCTAGTCCTTAGAAATCTGGTACGAAATGGTGCTAAAATGTAATGAAAAGCCACCACATTCAAAATCACGACGACTATAAAAAGGTAAAAAAGGCCAAAAAATTACTCTATGTGATCGCATAGAAGAGCTCAATATAGGGATTTTAATCCCTGTCGCATGGCCCCTTAGGCTATGCCATCACTTAGGCTATGAATTTGGCCTCCACTACCATTTTTCATTCCAAACTCAATTTTATCATTTTGAACAACCATTTCCTACAATCCCCTACTTGTTCAAAATTGAATAAAATTCCATATTCAATAATTTACAATACTTATGTATAAGAATTAGATATCTTTCGATTTGAAACTAACTATAGTGTTATCCAAACAAAGTACAGTCGGAATTAAAGGTAGCATGAAGGTTTTGAACCAATGATTCCATATGACAATATCAGTAAGAACACACACAAAAGTATCACGTGTTCTCAACAAACTCGCTTAGTGCTATTATGGCATTGCGCTCATCCTTTTCAACAAACTTTTAAGGGAGAAACTCTAACTCTGTATTAAGGTGGTACCAAAATTTATTTAGGTGAAGTTCTTCTAGTATATTTGTTATTTTTAATGATACTTGTATTTAGTACTGAACTTCATTAAGAGTTTAAAATATGTCCCTAACTTCAGTAACAACCAGTATTATTATAACTAGGATAGGGTTATTGCAGATATCAACAATGCTGTAACTATTCACATATCGAATGACTTGCTATTACTCTTTAAAATCCACGGATTACCTTTTGAGTAATGACA
>CAIGRN010175528.1:0-10007 GCA_903798345.1 Fraxinus anomala
CTCGATTTCCATGAAGGATTAGAACCCAAAGAACTCAATGAATACCTAGCTATCCCCTTCCTCTTCAATTGTTTCTCCACCTTCATAGCTACATGTAGTAGATCCTCTATCTCCACATAATGTTGTAATTTCACTACATTCGTTATTTTCCTATTCAAAGTATTAAAAAATCGAGCCATGTTGGCCTTCCCATCTTCTTCAATATTCGCCCTAATCATCAATATCTTCATCTCCTTGTAACAGTCCGCCACGCTCTGAGACCCTTGGTAGAGGCCTTGCAACCTTTGACGAAGCTCCCTAATAACTAGGCACAATCCTCTTCCTCATGATGGTTTTCAATTCCCACCAAGTATTAACAAGCCGCTCTTGATTCCGCCTCCTTGAAGTTACTATAAATCGTCATCTTGATGTTGCCCATATTTCCTTCTACCCCATCTCCATCACGATCATGACCTCTTCTTTCATACCTAGCTCTTCTACCCCGTATTCTTCTCAATTCAACATCTGCCAATGCTTCCTCATCCATTCCACTTCCCGCTTAAATTCATCATCAAAATTCATCCTACACCCCTGCCTACCTTGCCTCCTTGCATTAGGAATTTTCCTAGAGCGATCCCTACGTAAGTCAGCAAGTAATGCATCCTGCCGATCCATCATATCCCTCATGTTACCAAATAACATCTCAAATCGCTGAACCATCTCATCTGTCATGCTAGCTTGATTATGGTTCATGCTTGATGTAGTACATCCAACTCTAAGATATTTATATGCCTTACGTATTTCGCTCGTGTATCACTCAATCTGGCTTTTTCCCTTTATTAATCTCACAACTCTATCTTTTTCCACTCAATGCTTTCGCCCAAGTGCTTCAAAGACATTATTAAACTCAACCAAATCTCATTCTCGAGGAATTCAAATTGGGTTATTAATGAAAGTGTAATTCAAGAGATCTTGAAATAGCAAAAGAACTGGACACAGTAGAAGAGAAACTATTTTTAATTTAAGAAAGTGGTTCTTGAATTCGAAATTGACACTTTTTTTACTCAAGATAATTTTTAACAACTGCTGGTAATTTTCGAAAATAATAATTATTTTTTTTCAGATATTTTTTGTTTGAAAATTCAACTACGAGATCAGCAAAGAAAACAAAAACTGATTTGGATGTTAAACGAGCAACCAAACGACCTTTGATTTTTTTGAGGAGTTTTTATGAATTAAAGACTCGAGAACGACCAAAAACACAAAGAAGGACAAAAAAAAGACTCAAAGAAAAGAAAATTGATATAACATTGATTTTTGGAGCCCAAACTCTGATACCAATTGATGAGAACCACGTAGTAATAATAGTTATGCAACTCACAACGAGATTAAAACCAACCCAAGAAAGTCAATAAATCGAGATTTTGGAACCAAGGAACCAACACAATCACCGACAATATGTTGACCTCTTGATTACATGACTTATGAATCTAACTCGAATGTTTAAACGCCACAAGAAATCGATGTTTGAAAAGTTTGTAATTGCTCAATGAAGAACAAGAGATTTGAAAGCTAAAAGTCTCACGATTAATTCTCAATAATAATAATGTGGCTTGTACAATGAAAGAAATAACTATTTCTACTAAAACCCTAAAATCTAGTTAAAATCGGAAATAATTTTAAAAGATCACAAAATATTAAAAATAGAATCTTAACAAAACTAGGAAACTCGCGAAAAAAAAAAAGGAAAATTCTGGTCCCAAATTATACTATGTGACCGCAAAGTGTGTATGCTTGTGGACGCATAGACCAACTGAATTCCCCCAGCAGCCTTCGGTAAGTCGCCCTGCAACCGCATGGTAGAAATAACTATGCGGTCGCATAGTTGTGAAATTCAACCTCATTTTCTTCTGTCTCGATCAACGTGATCCATTGGACTTCCGCCCCCGAGCCCAACATAGAACTTGACGTTTGGCTTGTCTCAGTCAATGTCTCATCCACCCAAGTTTGAGCAAGCAACCCCATCACTTCTTTGACCCACTTTGCCCTCGATCGAGTCATTGGTCCTCCTTCAATGATCAATGGATCCTTCCCCGGGCTCGTCCTCGTTGCATCCGCACCTTGGATCACATCATCGGCCTTTTGAAAGGAAGAGTGATTGGCCATGCAACAACATTTTCAAGCTTTCTAATTAATGTATGCAGAGTTGAATGAGGCTGGTACTGCTCCCAGCTATTCATGTTTCATACAACTCAACAATATAGTATACTAGTAGTCATTATTTGAAATTTCTTTTTTAATATTGTCTAGTATTATGTTTTAAGTTTATCAACCCTCCAATTACGCTTCATAGTTCTTGACCAAATAAACTTTGAAGTGGCACAATTTTATACTGACAAGAAAGAACGGTGATTACAGGCATGCTGAGGGTGGGATCAGAAATAGATACAAGATACGACAGTTTTAATACACTGTATACTCACAACTCACAAGCTCGGTCTTTAATTTAACGCTGTTGGCTCGCATGGCCAAGGGGGAGAGTCCATTAATCAATAGCTTAAAGTTGTTAAAAATGTTAGAAAATAATCACCACTCGATCTGTCTCTCTAATGAATTAGGGAGGTTTGCGACGAACACTAGAAAAGAAAGGACTCCTCGCTCTATAGATCATTGCGTCAGTGAATCGAATCCATTTCTAAGCAGGCGAAAGGTCCAAAAGACATGTAGTCGGGAGCAATCGGAATAAATGGTAAAACTTGATTACAATCAAAGATTTCAATGAATTTATAAGTATTATTCACTTATATATGCACTAATCATTTCTATCTATTTATAAATTAATTAATTCATTTATAAATCCTTCCCAAAAGGAGGCTTGATAAATAACTTTACGTATTGAATATCACAACTAGAATCATGTAAACACAAATGGCACAATTTGACTTTAGGTTGATGGAAGTAGGGTTATAAGCAAAAGTCGTCAAATTGAAAAATCAAATCAAAAGTGCTTTTGTCGAAATCATTGATTTAGTGTCACATAGAACTGTTTTAAAACTAAATTAGACTGTTGGGGAAAAAAATGAAAATGAAAATGTAAATTGGATAAGGGTCACACTACTAAATTGCAATATTTTTAAGATGATCTCAATTGCAATCTTAACCTCCATTTAAAGTTTTAATCTAAATATGGGCACTTTCGTCATTAACTTGGCATTAATAGCCCTAATCTGTTGAAACCAATCAAATCGATCTAATTTGCTCGTTTTTACTTGGTACATTAAGCCTTCCTCTTTATGCCGCACTTGTCAAAGTCACACCACAAAACCCGTCAATTATCACTTTCTTATTGTGAGAATCGTGGAGATCTTGGTCGGAGCATAAAGTTGTCTGGTGGAGTGTTATTGTAACTTTATATTAACATTATTTTGTTCGGAATATAGCCATAAAAAGTAAAGAGAATACTTTGTCATCGTTTTTATAGCAACTTGTCAATACGTTTGTATTAGATTATGGTTTGATATATTGATTTGTTTCATCGTCAACAATGTATAAACATTTTTTATAATCAATCACTAGTGCCGTTAAAACAAACATATAAGAAAAATAACAACAAAACTACAATTTATAGCCAAACCAAACCATTTGAAACTATTTTTGGTTGGGAAATATGTCAAAACCCGTCAAATTAAACCGCTCATACCGGTATATCTAGTTTTGAATATCATATACACTCCAAAACTACTTTTTGAACTATATATCATGTAAAATGAGATCAATATATATAAAATATTGTAGTGAATAAGTGATGAAATCTTCTATTATTAAATAATGATCGTTAGTCTTATATTAATTATTACAAATAATATCATAATATTATTTTTGGTCTTTGATATTAAGAGCGTGTTTGAGCCCCATCTTTTGTCTAAAATATATTTTGGTATAGTATTTTGATAGAGAATGTGTGGTTAAAAAATAAGAAAAATTTTGAGTTTATATGTAATATTATTTTATTGAAAAATATGTAGTTGAAAATAAGAGAGAGAAAAATATATTTTGAAAATAATGGAGACAAAACAAGGGCTAAATTATACTTATCTATATGTGCGTTTTTATATATTGAGAAAATGAATATCATTTATGTTAGGTTTGAGTTGTTTTATGTTATTGGCAAAGTATGTGAACAACATAACTTAATTGTATAGATTGTAAAAGTTCAAGGAGTAATGTGCAAATAGTTCAAAAGTTAATTAGTAGGTCTATGGTTTCGAGTTTGGAACAAGGAGGAAACAGCGCGGATTTTCGCTGGACCGTCCCCAAGGGTTGGCTCAAGACTGTCACCCCTCCTTCGCCCGAGCGACACGCTATCGCTCGACTGTCGCTGAGCCCTCGCTCGAGCGCAGTATTGTCCGATAAATTTTTATTTCACGATTTTAGGGCTTTTTACCTGGCCCACTTGTTTCTTGACCTACATATATATATATTAGAACTCACATTGACGGATTTCTAAGGTTGACAATTGAGAAAAACAAAGCATAGAGTGAATCCATCATATCATATCATTCAACCTTCAATTCTTGTGAGAATTTTTGTGAGAAAAACATCCGATCCAAATCCAAATACAAAAAATATTTCTTCTTACATATCTGTCAGAGGTACTGAAGATCAAGGAAGTTGACAGGAGTTCCTGTCTATGAAGAACGGATTGTTCTTCGTGATCCACCGGAGATAAGTAATTCCACCAAGTTAGAGGCTGCTGCAGGATAGCGGAGTTCCAGGATAGCGTTTGTTATTGCAGCTGGAATTGGTGCAGGAGAGTACAGAATTCAGGAGAGCTGTCGAATTACAGTCAGGAGATCAGATAGTACGTGTCGTCTTCTAATCTGGTAGATTGTAAGTCTTGAATCATTTATAGTGGATTAACTGGTAAAGCGCCCGGAGTTTTTCTCAGTTGGGTTTCTCCGTGATCATCTTGGTGTTGATTTACTGCTTTCATTTTGTTCATTGATTGATCATATAAACTGTGGTATTCAAACTTAGGACTAATATAACTTACATGGTTAATCATCTAGAAAAGAATTAAAAAGTGACTTGTTGTTATTTAANCCCGGAGTTGTTTCCAGTTGGGTTTCTCAGTGATCATCTTGGTGTTGATTTACCGCTTTCATTGTATTTATTTATTTATTGATCATATAAACGGTGGTATTCAAACTTAGGACTAATATAACTTACATGGTTAATCATCTAGAAAAGAATTAAAAAGTGACTTGTTGTTATTTAATTCGTTTGTGTTTTTAAATTTCATATATTACACTTATTTACTCACCCTCTAAGTGTTGTTAGGGTCGAACTTACGTTTTTTCAATTTACAAACCAAATAAGTAAATTTTATATGATTAAAAATTAAAGTGTGTCAAATGAGCACTATATGTCTTTATATTCTTATAGTTTACTGTAAGCAAATTAATATAGAAGAAATTCTTATAATTTCTTGAATGGTAAATTGATGTCTTTCCTTCTTGATTTTGGCTTAAAATTATACTTTGTTGTAGTTTATTCATCTTTACTCTATTTTTCTTGTTTTATTAAGGTTTATTGTAGGTTCAATATGGTATGAGCATGCAAAAGTTTTGAATCCCCGTCTTGTCACTCACCACTTATTTTAAAATAGTGCACATGCCGTAGATTTTCACCTACACGTGAAGTGACGTGTTGACGATGAAAGTTAAATAAATAAATATGTTTTCTATCTGAAAACATAAAGATTTTAGAAAGAGTGGTCAAATATTAACATTCAATTTACAACCCAACAAATACAAGATCCAAAACTATACCGAGTAGTGTTAAAAGTTAATTATATTGATCTACTTAGTTTTCCATAGTTTTTCTTTATTTTTTTTCTAAGTTGTGAATTCTATTTTAAGCACTAAAAGTATAAATTAGAAATAAATTACATTCTCTAAAAAGTTATCCATGAATTGGTTCGACATAAAATAATTGCAAAGAAGACTCAAAATTCAAGTCTTGTCGTCATTTAATTATAAAAGCTCTACGAATCATATCTTTCAGTTAATTTTAGCCTCCAAGTGAGGAGTGTTGAGATCAATTTAGAGACAAATTTATCGCTTTCATGCCAAACCCTTTCTTACTTTTTTTTTAATTACTTCAATAACCACCAATTTTTTTAGTTTCATATTAATGATTAAAAAGGAAATAAATCAAAAAAAATTATAAATTTCAAAAAAATATAATGGAGAGATTTTGTCTTTATTTAGCCTTCGTTGATTCATCCACATCTAGACACTAAAAGATTCCAACCAGAAATAAAGAAAATTCGCAACTTTTTTGCCCTATAAATACAGTTATTGTGAAACACTCAAATCATCAAAATTTAGCTTCCTCTTCCTCTCTTTTGATCTTCGTTTCTTGAATGTCACTTTTCCTTAACTTCTATTTTCACGACTATAAGAGTGAGGTGGTGTTGATGATGCAGCTGACAGAAGATAGAGAGCACATATGATGAGTATATAGTTAGTCTATATCTCACTCTTTGTGCTCTCTATTCTTCTGTCATCGCCTTCTGCCGCTCACTTTCTTGTATTTCGTTGTATTAAAAAAAAAATCCATATATATCTGCATCTTCATCATCTTAGCCAGTATAAATAAGTTATAGCCTCCTTCCAGATCTCTGGGAACGACATGCTTGATATATGCAATACGACGAAGTCTGTCTACAGCAAAACAATCGAACATGCTTGTAAGTGTATTTTTTTTCATTTAAGGAGGAAGCAGTATGATGTTGTTGACAGAAGATAGAGAGCACAGATGATGAAGTGCATGAAGCCTGCATCTCGCTCATTTGTGCTCTCTATTCTTCTGCCAGCACCCTCAGGCCCCAAGTTTGCGCCATGTAGCAAAGAAGGGTGCCACCCGCTAGCTGAAAGGAAAACTGAGAATGGAATGATGTGTTCATTCTTAGTTTTATAATAAAGCCTTTCTACATCTTCATTTGAGGGCACACCAACATAAGAGAGAGAGAGAGAGAGAGAGAGAGAGAGAGAGAGAGAGAGAGAGAGAGAGAGAGAGAGAGAGAGAGAGAGAGAGAGAGAGAGATCCTAACAGCTATACAATCTGACCTTTGTAAATGTCTCGCCTTGATTCAGAAGATATAAAAGCTTCATTATGACCTAAAAAATGTGAGATACAAAACATGTTAATTATTTCTTAAATACCGATAAAACAACTAAACTTGAAACATTTAAATCAATAAGTAGCATAATAACTAAAATAAGCACCTGTGAACATCTCCTCGCATCCAGCTGAGGATCATTGAAAAGCCTAGCTTCCTGCAAAACTGCTCCCTTCTCAATCCCCATAAATGGAGAGTACTCCACTGCAGATAACAAAACCAACATCACAATATTTAGCAACCAACGTCACAATGTGTAGCACTATAAAACTGAAGGATCTCTAAATTAAGAGTATCTAAACCGTAATTGCCTGACCCATAACAATTTCATTCCACCAAATTACAAAAAATCATTAAATTCAGCCAAATTGGCATTCCATAGAGGTAAAATGAAAACAATTTATACACACGACTAAATCAGATGATTAGAAAGAGAACTTCCAAAAACCCTGGTTAGCCAGCTAAAGTTACACATTTTTAAAAGCATAAATAGTAAAAAGCCTAAAAGGATATCAGATAGAAATACACGAGACTCGGTAGAATCCCAATTCAGTTCATGATTTAATCTAGATTTACTAAATAGAGAATACCAGAGATCTGAAGGTGAATAAATTATGACTAAACGAAATGCCAATCGAAACCAGAATTGAGTCGACGAAAAATTGAACGAGTGAATAAATATTTAGAGTAAAAAAAGAAGCAAATTTCTAAGACGCACCTTCATCATCGCGATCGTCGTCTTTCTTCACGAAAGGCTGAGCCATTTCAGTGAGATCTCTAGAGTTTCAACTGAAAATACCTCGATTTGATGAGTGTGTTAGTATATGGAAGAATAATTTGCAGATCTCCTTCTGCGTTTTATTCAAAACAAAGAGACTTCTCAAAGATGCAGCCCTACGACCAACTAAAAATTTGTCAGTGAGCTTTGCGATGGAATAGAAGGGGTAAGAGCGGTAATAGCCAATTGAAATTTTACGTCCGCGACACATCACAAGCAACGAAATTAATGAAAAATTACCTTCTCCATTTTTTAAGGCAAAATTGCCATTCTATATGTAAAGATATTTTTTAATTGGGAAATATTAGCCTAGCGCCCCCAACATATACAAAACTTAAAACGGTCATTCTCTTCGTGTTTTTGTTTTTTATTTTGAGTTTTGAATTTATTTTGAGTTTTATATTTTGCTTGTCTATTTTGAGATTGTTGAAAACGCGTTCTTTTTGTCATTTTGAAAAATTATTTTTAAAAATAAAAAAATGAAATTTTGGTTTGGTTTTAACTGAAAACAGCCAAACCGACTTTTTGACGTTTTTCGTTTTCTTTGTACATTTTAAATTCGTTTCTGAAAAAAGGTAAGTATACGTGTTTTCAATATTTTCAAAGATTAAAAACTGAAAATGGTCTGAAAATAGCAAAGAAAATAGACCCTTATTTTTCCAAAACTTTCAACCAAATGATATTATAGCCATAACAAAGTTAGATCATCTGCTTCTTCTTGTGTTACACCTTTTGGGAGTTTGTTGTTTCTTTAAGAGATAAAAGGAGACACCCGTATCTATTATTAAGTTGTGCTTCATAATGTTGAAGTAAATGGTCTGAAAATAGCAAAGAAAACAAGCTCTAACTGATTCCCAAACTTTTTTTGTTTTTAAAGACTACGGATCATATTCAGCACTTGGACAAAGTTAAGTGCATTGATGTTCAAACACGGGGCTTAAGCCATGCTCGAGGTCGAGTCTAGGCATTCAAGGACCATAAGGCATCACTAGACATAGGAGGGGAGCATGTATGCAGGTTGACTAAGCTTAGAATAATGTGCTAAAATGCTAAAAACACTTTGTTAAGCAAAATCTATTTTGATTAAGAGGCCTGGCATGAGGTGCGCGTCAAGCTACCAACCCAATAAGGTCACTCTTCCTACTATCTCTGAGGGGAAAGAAAGTGACTTCAAATAGTAAGGTAGAATGAGATGAACTTGCATAATTTTACAATTACCATTAATAGAATTGTTACGAAAAGTTAGGGTAAAAAGTAACTCTTGTCAGACCACCCACTTCGAATAGGTTATGTGACAAGTTAGTCACCCATCACATCAACCTATGGGCAAAAATGTGCCAGCCCAAAAATTAAACATACCTTCTTTTGACCACCTACTCCTGTAAATACCTCTCAAAACCTTTTTGTCGGTGTAAATGGAATCTTTTCTAGCAAATGATTTGTCAATTCATCTTACTATACCCTTTATATATATATATATATATATATATATATATATATATATATTTATTATTATTATTATTATTATTATTATTTTGGACTTGAGCAAAACTTTTCCAAAATATAAAATATATAACATATAAAATAATTAATTCTACTCTATTATTATTATTATTATTATTATTATTATTATTATTATTATTATTATTATTATTATTTTGGACTTGAGCATAGGAGTGTAAACAACCTTTGCACTCCTTTCCGATTCAATGGTCTTATATTCTAACTTGTTTTGAGTGTGGCGGGAATTATACTCATGGACGGGTACGGTTGACTTTAAGATTGTCCAAATTTTGAGGTCTAATTAAAGATAAATATTAAATAATCTATTTAACAGAATATTGACATTTATTTTAAATTAGCAACAAGGTCTAATGTAGATTTATTTACTCCAAAAAATGAAAAATTAAAGACCTAAGTGCTAATAACAGATAGAATGGAAGCATATGTGCAATTTTATGAAATCAAATTTTGATTAGGTGTTTATGAATGGAGGAAATACATACAAATAGCCCTTTGAAACCTTCCTAATTCAAAAATAGCCTTTCATATTTTGAACTACCT
>CAIGRN010175530.1:0-20356 GCA_903798345.1 Fraxinus anomala
CTGATTTATGTATTGTTCCCTTTAATTGTTTGTTTTAATTTTTTGGCTCAATTATTAATTTTATTATTAGCCCAAGATCTAGACTTTTTAAGTTTCTTGAAACAAATGATTCCATAATTATTTTTGGACCCGATGGTTCCATTAATTAAATATTCGAAAATTTTGGTCTGGTTCAGTTCCCTGTTGCTATCTAATTTGGGCTCTCACATCGTCCGTCTTGAGAACTCCTGGAGAATTTTTATATATGGTCATTTAAATGTATTTTTTTAAAAAAAATGTAAATAACCATTGAGGGTTTGAACTTTTTTTATTTTTTATTTTTCTAGACGTTTTAGAATTTTAAATTAATTTTATTATCGGTGACTGACAAGAAGTTATAATTAATTAATTTAAGAATTTGTGACTGATAATAAATAAGTTGTGATTTATAAAAGATTTAATTTGTGACCAAAAAGTCGTGATCAATTAATTTAATAATTTGTGATCGATAAAAAAGTTTCAACTGAAAAAAATCGTGATTTGTGAATGTGACGTCATATGATTGTGACTAGTATAATCGTGACAATAAATTGTATGTTATTGTAAATTTAACCTATTTAATTACCTACTTCTCTGATACCAGCTGATTTTTGAAAGAAATTTACAAGTTTGTCAAGTTTGAAAATGTTTCTTTGAATGTCTATAGTTATGTATTTTTTCCTTTTTGAGTTTTATATAGAGCCCGTTTGAGCCTCATTTTTTTTTTTGCCCAAAATGCGTTTTAAAATAGTATTTGATTGAGAATGCGTGGTAAAAAATAAGAAATCTTTTTGAGTTTACGTGTAATATTATTTTATTGAAAAATGTGATTGAAAATAAGAGGGAAAATTGTATTTGAATACAAATAAGGGCTATAAGTTTAACATTGTTTTCGAAAATATTATACCAAACGAGTTTTTGAGTATTTTTGGAAATTGAAAATTGTAAACAGCTTGAAAACAAAAAATCAAATGCATCCACAGTTTTTTTTCAAATTTGTTCAAAGAATAGAAATTAGCAAGTGTAATAAAGTTTAGAGTATTTTTCCTACAATACTCGAAAGGTTTGGTGAGTGAAAATTCTCTATGATAGTAGATTTTTTCATATAGCAAAAAGTTTCGATGGTCATAGTGTTCCTCTTTTTTATATATTTTCTCTCTTTATTTTTCTCTGAACAAAAATTATGTGGGCAAATTAAAAGGTCGCGGTCTCAATTCCTAAAAGATAATACATAGCATCAAAAATTACTTTGACCTTGTGTCGAGCACTTGAAATCACATTTTGCATGGTCTCACATAGAAGGGGATGTGTTTGGTCTATTCTTTTAAATAAGTGATGGGTTTTTATGAATTACATGTGAATTTATTAAAATCACATGTTAGACATTGTCTCTATTGTTCAATATGATGAATCAGTATATTTAAAAATAACATATTAGTCTTTTTTATTATATCTTATAAATATAATTGCAATTTGCTCTTTTCAGCTTGTCGACTTGTGTACGAGCCGACTTATTATAAATGTGTGTTTGATATATATTATTGAGAAAAAAATGTATTTTAAATAGTGATATGATGAGAAATATGTGGTTAAAAAATGAGGAAAAATTATTGATGTGATGAAAAATATTATTTTATTAAAAAATGTGTGGTTAAAATGAGTTTTGAAACAATGTATTTTGAAAGAATGTATACCAAATAGGGACTACGTGTGTAAAATAACAATTTGTAAGAAAATAAAATTTGTTAGCCGGATCGATTTGTCCTACCGATCGAGTTCGTGGTCGGATAAAACGAGATGACTCACATTCGACTCATTTCATACTGCTTCGTCTCTAAGGATGGCAACGGGGAGGGTATGAGACGAGTTAACCATTCCCACCCTCGTTCTGTCGAATTTTTTTGTTACTTCACCCCATCCCCATACCCGATTAAAGCAGGATAGAACGGATTCAGGAGGGATTCGAGTGGGGCGGGGCAGGTCTCCCGCCCATTTATCGCCCCATTTATTTTATTTTTTACTTTTTTTATATTTTTAGTTAGTAAATATTATTACTTTTTTACCAATTTATTAAAAACAATTTATGTTCTTTTTAAAAATAATGATAAATCTATTATTTTTGTTTAATAAAAAACTTAAATTTGAAATTAACTTTAAATGAGGCAGGGATTATGTTTCCCATCCCCACCCCGTTTACTTAGTTAGGCGGATAATTTCCATCCCATTAGGAGAGGGGTCACACTAATATCAGGTTAAAACGGATTTTTTTGCCATCCGTCGTCCCACCCCCATCACACAGGCGTATGAACCGATTCGGCTGGCTCCATTTAACACTTCTGACCAGAGCTGAACCAAGCTTGGGCCAGTCTCGGTTCATTTCACGGAGCGGACCACCAGGAAAGTAACTGGACAAGCCAGGGTTAACTCAAAATCCCGCCATTGCTCTGAAAATAATTAAACCCTAAAAATCTAAATACTATTCTCTCTCCATCGACGACGACTGATACCACCGGAAAACACACAGATACTCGAGAACTCAGAAAACATATTAGTAATCACAAAACTAAAAAATAAATTCTCTTCTCTCATCCTCTTAGTATTGAAATTAGAAGGAAAAAAATCATAGAAACTTTGATGGAGGACATGGACCTGGACGACCTGTTGGTTAGCCCGACACAGGGCCCATCTCGACCCGCCCGGTTCGCGCCCAAGGGCTCCAAGTTCAAACACAAACCCAAAAGCGAACCATCTCAATTTGATTCAGTTGAATTGTTGCAAAAGCAATCTGATTCTACTGTCACTACTAAAAACGAGGAACTCGATGCCAAACCCGAATATGTGGAAAACGGGGTGGAAATGGATGTTGGAGTTGAAGTGAAGCCGGATGAAGAAAATGAAAAGGAAATTAAGGAAGAGATGATAGATGATTTGATGGAAACAGAAGACGCGGGAGGTGAAGCTCCGGACGACGTTGTTCGAGAAATTGATGTGTATTTTGCTTCTCCTACCGATCCTAATACTAGGGTAATCAAGCTTAGGTTTTTATTATTCGGTGAAGAGGCCATTTGCATTTTTATTTTAAATAAATTTGCATACTGTAGATTTTTATTTTTGTAGTTGTAGTTGTATGTGTTGCAATATCCATTGAGGCCGATTTGGCGGCCATATGAATTGGAGGACAGATGTGAATAGGTACACAATATGAAAACACGATTGGTGTTTTGTCTCGTGATAAAAGAATCTGCATTCTGTTAATTTACAATTTAGAAATTATGAGAATTTGCCATTGATTATTCAGGTAAGGGTGAAGCTTGCAAGTTCAGAATTTGAAGTTGATTGGGCAGTTAATGTCAATTCCAATAACTATGATCGTGATGCTGATCCTAATAACAAAGCAGGTTCAAGTTCCCCCCATTATATGCATTTATATTACCTGACTATAATATGCATTGGACTCCATAAAGCCATGATGCTTCATTTAAAGGATGCAAAGCTGACTAAATCAAAGATTGGGGAGAGGTGAAGTTTAACTCGACAATCAGAACAGCATCTTAACGTTGACAGAAAGGTGCTTCAGATGGATTCATGGAAACAAATTTTTGACAATGCTTACCCTCCTATTGTTTTCTGTACTATTAACTTTCTAATTTTGCAAATTAGTTGTGTTACTCATTGCTTTATTAAAGGTGGTAAAATATGCATCATCTTTTTGTTTGTGATCTCTTGGTAGACTCTCACTTCATCATGGAAACCACCTTGCACGAGTGGGTATGCTGTTGGGGTTCTAAGAGGAAATAAGGCAAGTTCTATGGTCTCTGAGTACTCACTTTGTTTGCATTTCTAATTCTCTCTGTACAGCAATAATTTGCTGTAAGGTTCCTTTCCAAATATGACTGAGTTCTTACAACTGCTCCCTTTCATTTTCATGCAGTTGCACCTCAATCCTATTCATTCAGTTGTGCAGCTCCGACCATCAATGCATCAACTCAAGCCCAGGTATTCTAAAAATAAGAAAATTGAAACTGGTAATGGTGAAGGTGCTGTTAAGGTGGAAGAGCCCAAGGAAGAAAAACCTTTCATGGCATCAAAGAAGCAGGTTGTTTTTCCCTTTTGTTGACTTGCTTGTTGCTAAATTTATTTTTCGCCAGGTTGTATCCATTTCAGTCTCATTGATTCTTTCAATTGGATGCTAAGAACAACTATTTCTTTCTTGAATGAAAGCATCACTTGTTCAGTTAAGGAAGCCCATTTCTTTTTATTTCTTTTTGGATATGTAGGAGATGACTGGAAAAACTATCTAGGCCCTTGCAAGGCCATCCAATCCATATTTGCACTCCATTTTCATTAAATATGCCTAGATAATACCTTTATAAAATTTAAGATAGATCGGAAATGCGCTTAATTGGAGTTTAAAAATTTCCATACCATTTCATGTCCTTGCGTCAAGTTTACTTTGCATGCAGTAGTCTTTGGCTCTTTTCTGCTTATTATCCTTTTTTGGTTTTAATTTATATCCTGATATGCTTAGTACCTTTGCAGACCAAGCCATCAGGCCAGAACAAGGATAGTGGAGAGGTACACACTTAGTTCATCTGTTTGCCCAACTTGTACGACGACAATCAATATCATGTTGTTGCTATTCCAATTAACTTGATTTATAGCGATGAGAACACAATTCTTGTATTTCTTTGGTTGTGTATACCATAGATAGATAGAGGATGAATAAATGATTTTACCAAGAGGATTCATGTCTGTGTAGTTAATCTGCTGTTCAATATTTAATATTCATTCCTTTATGTGACTATATGAGTTAAGTCAAAAAGTGTTGCTGTATAAAACACTTAGATGACCTTTCAGTATTTACATTATATGTTAATACATAACAGTGATGTTTATTGTTACTTGGTTTTTCTTTTTCTTTTTTTTTTTTCCCAAAGTGGCACTATTATGTTATTTTGTTGCAGTACTGGCTGTATATTAGTTTGGTGAGAAGGGAGAAGAACCATCTATAGAATGCAAAATTAAAATAAGCTTTTTCTTTTTCCGAGGAATTGTAAGCTTATTTTGCCAAAGGAAGAGTATACTTTGGAACATCACATCAGTGTCTGTTATAGCCATTTGTGTCCAATACATGATAATGTGGTGGCATAACAACCTCTAAAGTCTAGTCGCATCTTCCAATGCTAGTGATAGTCTATTTATACGTACTAATCATACTATGCATTAATTTATGCTTGGATTTAATTCATATAATTACTCTTTAATATATTTGTTAATGACTTGTTATGTTTGACAAGTTATTTGGTTATGAAATCAAGTTCCTTTGCTGAAGAAGTGGAATTAGAGTCTGATACATGTCTAAGGGGTTGTTTGATAAAGCTTTTGATATAAGTTTTAACAGATTTGATAAACGTTGATAAAATGTATTAGGGCCGGGCATTCCCGAATTGAACCCGAATTTTTGGGTATTTATTAAGTGGAATCGTCGGGTCCAAATTAAATTATGGAACTATTCGGGTTCGGTTCCATTCGATTCTATTCGATTCCCGATTTCCGTACAATAATTTTTTTTAAAAATATTTACAACAACACTACATTAATTTGACTATGACATGTTCAATCTTAGCTCTTACAAAATAACGTAGTTCAATCTCGTGATATCTTTTGCGTATCTCTTTGTTGAGTTTTTCGTAAATTTGACGGTTAAAATTACAAGAAGAGGAAGATAGCGAGTTCACAATAATAGAACGAAAGAAACGAAACTACGATTGAATAGGAGATTGGGTAAAATTTAGATCAATTTAATTAAGTTGGGCTGGCTGGAAATTAGAAATAGTAAAATCATATTTTGGGTTTGGGCTAAATTAATTAGTTAGCAAATTCATTTAGAAAAAAATGAAATAATTTGACTTATTTAAGATAAAAAATTAAAAAAATTAGGGAAATTCGGTTCTTTGGTTCTTAGTCTAGAATTGAGAATCGAACCAAACCCGTTGGTTCTCAATTTAGTTACTTGTTCGGGTATTAAACTTAAGAAGAATTGCTTGATTCGATTAAGTTTGGTTCCAGAGTTTTGTTTAGTCCTAAAATGTGGTTAAAATTGAGGTTTGATCAGTTAAAAATTTGCTAAAATTTTAGCAAATTTTTATCAACAAACACCAATTTTCTTTTCCCAAGCTAAGGCATTAAATGAAATAATGAATTTACAATAATCATTTTCTTTGTTATCTTATTGTTAGAATGTTGTGGCCATTTGTGTGTTTTAGGGGGATGTAAAAGAACCTTCAGTTGTTGCAAACTTTTCATCAATCTTCAAGGCTTGGGGCAAAGATCCATGAAATGGAGAACAATGCCTTTCATTCCTGCTAGTTTGACTTAACCATGGATTTTGTATTTTTATTTTCTTCCCACTATTCTCTCTTTCTTTATAGGATTGGGTTCCTCTCAAATACCATAATGCAAGGAGTGTCATTGCGGATAGATATCTACAAAAGATGGCGGCACAAGAAAGTTTGCCTATTAATTTTTCTATGAGCTCGTATGCATTTTATAACGCAATTTTCCTCAAAGATTATGGAAGCTCCTTTGGATTTTCTATATTGGAATCTATGTATGTGTTGGTAATTCATTTCTTTTCTGTTATTCCAATTTGAAGGTGTGATTATCTGAATAGATTGTGTCCTGGCGCCTCTAATGAGAGATCCAGATCTAAAGTTCCTACAAGAAGGTGTCTCGCTACCTGTTTGATAAATTTTCTCTGCTAGTGATGAATACTGTGTACAATAATGAGATCATTTCCAATTAAAAGATATCTTTTGAATAGTTTTAGATACATCAGAAACTTCAGTTTGTTGTTCTTCATCTTGTTTCTAGTAATTTCTTTGCTATGATTTTAATGTTTAAAGTTATTTTTTCATTGATATGTTACTATGCACAATAATTCCGAAGTAAACCTATTGTAAATGTATGGATCATAAATAAGTTGGAAAGTTCTCTGGGTACATGATGTGACTTTATATTCAATTTCTCATGACTATTGTGTTTTTATAAAGATTTCTTTTTGCTCTTAATAGATTACTGATATTCAGAATCGCAATGTAGCACTGATAATATCATTAGATGGTAGTTTTGTTGCTTGTATTGTAGTATTTCTCAGGGTCCATGGACATTTTCATTTTTTTGCTTCACCCCATTTTTGAATTACTTTTTTTAGTTGAACTTGTATCCTATCCATGAAGTCAATTCTCTTATTATCCATTTGCTACTGCCATAATATTGACTTCTATTGGATCGTTTTTAACATGCCTTTGCTTTCCCATAGGAAACATTCGTTTACTTTTCCTCTGCATGAAACTTGCAATTGTCTTTGCACCTGTATATGGGTTATAGATCTTCTGTTTGTAATGTGATGTTGTTTCAGGTTTTTGATGACTTTACCACTAAAAGAACGGTGCAAAACTTGGCTTCTTTAGGTCTGTTGCTAGTTACTTTGATCTCAAAGATGTATTTTAAGGATTTCCTTTCGGTTATTCCTTACATGTATAACATGAATTAATCAGCAATTTCAGATTTTTATTGCAATTGATATATGAAGTTGATGGAACAGGGTTCTCCAATTCATCGATTTGACGCTCTAAAGCACCTAGCTCCAGATGAGCCTGTTGAAGAAGTTTTGGAAGTCCTGCAGGAATATGCTTGATTAGTCCAAGGAATGTGGGTTCCAAAAAGTTCGCTGGTATAAGGAACAGATTCAGGAATTGAAGTTTTAGCCAGGGACTACGTTCTTCTTTTGTTTAGCAAGAATCCACTAGTTAATGATTCACAAATACCTCAACGTCCTCAACTTGCTAAAGCAATGAAAGATGTCCTAAATGTATTGGCTGTTGCGAGACCCTCCTTTAGTGATTGGAAACTCAGAGAGCTTCCTGATTGCAGATTCATAAAACTCAATCCTACTGTTGCAAAGCAACAAGAAGAAGAATGGGAATCCTTGGAAAAGAAGATAAATGATCTTCTTTTTGGAGCAAGAAATGGAACTGGCATGAAAAATTCGTCAAAGTCTAATGTCAAACAATCCGGCCATGTCAACGAGTTCCAGTGAAGTAACTCTGAATACTCTGAATGGGGTGTTCTCAAGGATGCCAATGCCAGAAGTGACTCGAGAAGCTTTAATGAAGGCCCTTCAGAAACTTTTCAAAAGCATCAAGGTTTGCAGGTGAGATCATTTTATTACATCAAGTCCTTATTTTCAAGTAGTAGCTATATGTGGTCATATTTGTGATTGAAGATATTTAGCCCCTGTTTGTTGTAGATTAAAATCAGATTTTTAGTAGATTTTGATAAAAGTTGATGGAATGTGTAGTTGAAAAGTTATGAATCCCATGAAATGTGTGATTAAAATTAATTGTTGACTTTGACTTGAGATTAAAATCAGACTTTAATTTGTACCAAACGAGGGCTTATCATGTTTTGTATCCTGAAGTACACAGAAGCTAATTGTAGGTAAACAGTTATTTTGCATGTGATTTGATTAATGTTTGACAATTTTTTCACACGCAATAAGTGTTGCTGTGACTTTTTCATCCACGCCCTTTTCTGGCCCTGGTTCATTAAATTGAGACATGATATTGTTAGTGGAAGACTTGGGGAGATGGGTGGTCACATAAATTAGTTCTCTGCTTGCACTTAGCATGGGATACTAGTAGGGTTACATTTTTGCATTAGCTGGGCTGCAATTGACATGGTTTAACAAAATGCCAATAGACCATTACCATATTTGAACTTTTTTATTGTTATTTTTATATTATTTAGATTCTCAACGGAAAGATAAAGGAACTAGTTTGAATTTTCTTATTTAATCAAATTTACTCAAGCTAATATGCCCCTTAATCTAGCAAACCTAACTTCATTCACGAGTGTTAGGGTTTTCCTGTGGAAACTTAGTTTGATTATCAACAGATGAAATTTAGTTTGATTGTCAACGGATGAAATTTTACTTGATGCTATGTATGCCAGTTTTCAACAAATTTGCCAGCGTTTGAGGGACTTGGCAGTTTCTGAGCCCACCTGTTCGAGGGGATTTGCCAAAGAGGCAGTTGCTGCAGCAAACAGCATTGGTGCTTTTCCTGATGAGCTTCAGGCTATCATTAGTCAATTTGCGTTTAATATTCATGGCATTTATGTTCCAAAATCATCACCAGATCATCCACAATACGATCCATTCAGGTTAGACCTGCCTTCATTTATTTGGATCTAGAACATTGTTATTTTTCTTTTACCAACTTGTCTTTATAAGAAAGGATCATCTTTTTATATTGTTCATTATTGATGTGGTTCTTTTCCTTCCAGGAAGGTTGTCATTGATCTTCTTATTGCTGAAGGACCAAATGCAAAGCTTAAAAAGGCTCCCATAGTTGAGGCTGCTAAGATGGAACTTAAAAGGGATATACCTCAGATTGAATATCAGAAGGTCTAGCTTACAATTACTTATGATGAAATTGTATTAGGTGTTGAGATCAAATACTCTCTCGCTGACCCCTTTGAGGCGGATTTAATATTTCCTGAAAAATTCATAATTACGTTTTGATTAATTTTTGAGGCCTTTCAAAAGCAAAAACAAGATTGAGATTGTCACAGGAGATGATTGGGGATTACCACTCTCATTGTGTGGGTGTGTGTGGTCGGGTGGGAGGGAGGGATGGAGGGTGGCCCCCTAATGATCTTGCCTTTAATCTAGCATCTATATTACTTGCTTATCATGACAGCTTCCAACGTTTTTCCTTCCTATTAAAGGCTCTTATGCATTGCACAACCTATGTCACCCACTTCTTTTAAATTAGCAGTTAGGACTTGATCTAGCATTATGCTCACAGTAGAAAGCTAAATAATGGAATTATGAAGCAGAGAAATATGTATAGTGAATATACTTCTGAGAGCTGGTGAGGTAATGTGAGGGAAGATATATTATGCTCCTTAGAAATTTCCCCATAAGCTCTTTGAATTCCCTCAATAATTAAGAGTACTCTTAGTAACCACCCATCAGATTTTCTGATTCTCACATGAATGTCTCAAGTCAGACCTCCTTGTGGGAAATTATATACATATGGTTCCCAAGAATACTGTCCTATAGTTTCTTGTCAGTTTCCTGAGCAGAACAATTGTTACTAGGATGAGAACGGAGATATTTAATTGGTCATGTTCCCTTCACTGTCCTTGGTATGTTCCAGCACTTAAGAAAAATATTTGATTAACCTGCTGAGCCTCTTGTCCTTTTCCCTGTTATCAATGGTGGAAGCTTCAATGACTTATTTGTGAATAAATTGCTTGCTAATTTAGGTTTATGAACTCCCTTATGATCTGCAGGTTTTACAAGAACTATGTGTATCACAAGGTTCTGCATGGGTCGTTAAAAGTGGTGATGGAAATCCACGAAAGTAAAGTTCACGCAACCAAATCCTATGTTAGTCTATGAGGTATGAATAAGCATATAAACTATGAATTACGTAAATAGAAGAGTGAAAAAGCAGACACCTCACCACAAGACTTGATGGAAAATCGCTAAATTGCATGAAGTTCTCAAGCTTATTGTGTTCAAGAAAGAAAATCTCTGCTTATTTTGTTTACATAGAGCATTGTGATCTGTTGTGGTTTGTCCCAATTTGCCCTGAAGTGCCTTGGTGCTCGACTTATTCTGATGTCTGAGTTGTGCATTTTGAAAATATTAACATCATTCGTTGAAGTTATATTTCAGTGCATGTCTTGTGCGAACATCAGTTTAAATCACCCTTGAATATTTGCCCAATCGATCCTCGTCACATATTGGAATTTGAAAAGTTAATAGGTCTATCTAATGTACATGCAGATGAACATATACAAAGACAAAGGAATGTGTGATTACATATACATATTGTGTATACATAACAATTAAGATGGCTGTGGTACAAAAGTCGTTTGTTGAAGATGGCAGGCAACCTGTTTCTTTGGAAGCAGTAAGGGATGTGTTCTTGAGATCCCATGTAGCTCTTTGAACATTCAACCTTCCAATGGAGGTAGGATTATTTAAAATATACAAAGGATACCAACTACATTGAGGATGAGTGTTCTGTAATAAGACACAGTAAGCCCTTGTTTGAGCCCCATTTTTCACATAAATGAATTTTGTAATATTGATTTTTTTGGAGAATGTTTGATTAAAGAGAAATATTAAATTTTATTAAATATATATGATTTCATGCTGGTACAGTATATCCATGGTTCTTTTTTTTTTCTCCCCACTTTGGAGTGTGGGGACTGGTTGACGTTAGCATCAAGTCCACAAGATATGAGCAGTTTTACTTCTCAAATTGGCCATATTATTTTGTGGATCAATTAAATACGAGTTTTTCATCCAAGGGGCTCTGTACTGTGCATTTACCAAGTTGCATATTGGATTGGGGTTTACTACTTGCTACAAAACTGAGATGTCTGTTTTTCTAGCCATTGAACGTGCATATGATTCCTAATCTAATTATGTGATCATTTCAGGGACTTCTTTTGCGATTGTTTGCTATTGCAAGAACATCTGCTGTTTGTTTGTGGAACAAGGTAATTGTTTGGCCTTATAGTCTGTACTCGTGGTTCATCCAAATAATTCTTATTTGATATTTGATGAAAATGGAAAAATTATAATGGCTCGCGAGTGTATTGATTATCTCAAATGAATTAAAGAACTTGAGTCTTACAGCTTGTGGTATTCAATTTACATATGTGCACCTGATCCATGTACCTCGTACTATCAATACTTTCTTACAACAAGTGCCTTCGCAAAATTAAACCTTGTATGTGGAATCTTTTTGCAGGAGCTAAACCATTATCATACTTCTCTTTCAATTTATTTGTTCACTAACCAGAATACTATTTGGTCGGATTCAGGTTAGGTCACCGGAGATTGATTGGCTATGTAGCATAATTTTGTATGCAGTGATGAGCTCACACCTCAGAATAAAACGTAGAAAGGCAGACAAAGAGAAAGACAATAGGTCTCGAAAAAAAACTTCATTTACATTGTAATTCGTTGTGCAGGTAAATTAGTCTCTAAAACAAGTATCGATGGGTCTTTTTCTCACTTTGGCTACTGGTTGGCTGGGCATTACAAGACTCTTGTTAGATCGTGATTGTACATGTTCATTGCTTCTAACAGCCTCTCGGAAATTAATATATAGGGTGTAACATTGAAATGTTATGAATTGTGTGCTCCAAATATTGAGTTGTAAAGGGCTCATTTGACTTGAGATGTGAAGAGTCAAAAGTTGCACACTGTATTTCGACATGTTCGGTAATTTTTTAGAGCGTTCTGTCTGGTAGGAGGGGAAAAAAAAAAAAAAAAAACCAATTCAAATTTGGCTTATTCAAGAAGTTTTTCTACAAAAAGCAAAAGTTTTGCACAAGAGGTCATAAGTATAAATTCAATCTCATTATTCAACCTAAATTACTACGTCACTAATATTTTATCATTATAATGATAAATAGCATTACTCATTTAGTTAATTGAGTAGAGCGAGTATTAATTTGTTTTGAGTCAATGTGATTTTTACAATAAGAAAGAACAAAAGTAGATTATTTTTATTTTAAGATAGTTAAATTGATTAACTAGCTTACATATAGCTTTTCTAAAAAGCTGATTTTGTGAAAAAAGGAAGGGTGGATTTTACTAAATGAGCAGTTGGAAATTGTATTGTAATTACGATGAAATTAATTGTTAATTTTGATTTTAGATTTTTAGCGTTTTTCTAAATTTTTCCAAATTAGTTGATGCTTTTGTTTGAACAACTCGACAAATACTCAAATTGAACATGGTGAAAATCCATCAACTTATAATGGATGGCAATATCTTCCGTTGGGGATTTTTGGGGAGTGAGGTAAGAATGGAGATTAAAATAGTATTTATTGCAATATTTCTTTATTTCATTAATTTTTAACATTATTTTTAAATAAATAAAAAATGGGAGTCCGAGTGAGTTCAAGGTGGGCAACATGTTCTCAATTCCTACCTTAATTTTATACGGGACAAGAAGGGATATGACATATTTTTCTACTGAATAATGCGATCTAACATTAGTGTTGTCAGCATCAGTTTAAATAATTATATTTTATAGCTTCAATTAAATAAGTTTTGTGACTTTATATTTAAATAAATCTACTATTTAATATTATATAATTGTCATCTAAATTTGTATTTAACATAAGTGGTGTTAAATAATATTATTTTTTGATGCATTTGTCAATAAAGAACTTTATATTTAAAGAGGGGCATTTTCCACATTGACATTTAAAAGTTGGCCTTTTCTAATAATCCCTTGAAACTAACCTTTCCCCCTTTCGCTACTACACTCAATTATAAACCCTAACGAATTTGCGCACTCTATTTCTTTCCAAAACCCTAGACAGTACAGGGCCAAAATGTCGTCTTCCATTGCCCTCCGCCATGCCCGTCACCTCTGCACCACCACCGCAGCTGCTGCCACTGCTACCGCAGCCAAACTGTCCGGACCCTTGTCCATTTCCCAAACCAAAAGCAAACTAAGACACGAATACGACCCAGACATGGCACTTCAAATCTACTCCTCCTTTACTTCTTCCAATAACCATTCCTCCTCAACCTCCTCCGTTCGCTACGCCCAGGAGTTCACCGTCCGTCGTCTTGCCAAATCCCACCGCTTCTCCGACATTGAATCATTTCTTGAGTCCCACAAAACGCTTCCCCAAATTACTGAAGAAGCCTTCCTTGCCTCCCTCATTCGATCCTATGGTGTTGCGGGTATGTTCGAGAATGCCCTCAAAACGTTCGATGAAATGAATTCTTTGGGCACCCCTCGATCATCACTCTCCTTCAATGCTCTCCTTACTGCTTGTGTACACTCCAAACTGTTTGATCGCGTGCCCACTTATTTTAGTGACATTCCGGCAAAATACGGGTTTTCTCCTGATAAATTCTCGTTCGGTATATTGATTAAAGCATATTGCGAGATGGGGTCTCCTGAAATGGCAATAGAGAAGTTGAGTGAAATGGAGGAGAAGGGGATTGAGGTTACTCCAGTTACTTTTACCACAATTTTACACGGGTTGTACAAGAAGGGAAGGAGTGAGGAGGCCGAGAGGTTTTGGGATGAGAGAGTAACAAAAAAGGGTTGTGTTCCTGATGTTGGGGCATATAATGTGAGGCTTATGCATATTCAAGGCGGTGAGGTAGAGGGGGTTACGAGGTTAATTGACGAAATGAGTAATGCTGGGATAAAACCCGATGCTATTAGTTATAACTACTTGATGACATGCTATTGTAAAAATGGTATGATGGATGAAGCAAAGAAGGTATATGATGAGTTGGGGTCTAAAGGCTGTAATCCAAATACGACTACTTTCAGGACGTTGGTGTTTCATTTGTGCGAGCAAGGACGATATGTGACAGGGTATAAGGTGTTTAAAGAGAGTGTGAAGTTGCACAAGATTCCAGATTTTAATACTTTGAAGTATTTAGCAGAAGGGCTGGCCAAGAATGGACATCCGAACGAGGTGAAAGCAATGATTCGAACTATGAATAAGAAGTTTCCTCCTAATTTGCTGAAGGCTTGGGGGAAGCTTGTGGAGGATCTGGGCTTGGCTCCTATTGACACAAACAAGGTCGATTCTGGTGAGTCAGAAATGGCAAGTACCTGAGTTTTGTGTCGTGAATTGGTGGACTATTGTACACTTTTAAGCAAGTTAGATTGGATTTTTGGCTAGTCATAAAACTTTAAGATAATGTTTTCTAAGTGCTGTTGCTTACAGCTCAACGCTGAGTGCCATATGTGGAGCTCATCAAGATTACATATGTACTTCCATTTTTATGTTACTGTTGATCTCATCTTTCGTTTTAAGCATATCTACTTTCATCTTTTTCTTTTACTCTTGATTCTTTTTATTTTCTGAATTGTTTAGATCCCATTCAAGGATAAAACACAAGTGTGCAGAAGTTCTATTTTCCCATATAGGTTAACTAGAATATTCCTTATTGCCTATGTCATCCCCACTTGATTCAGCAGCATCCACCAATTTGGAACTTAAAGTGAAAGCCATATTTCGATTCATAACTGGTGCTTTGGTATGCTGTTGTTTGTCTGTCTCCATACCTTAGTGCCTACCTGGCCTTGTGGACATAAATTTATGCCAACAATCTTGAACAATGATTCTAGGAGAGCTGCAAACTGCTTGCAAAGCGGATTTCAGAATTTTTTAATTTCAAAACGATATAAATTGTTTACACAGATATTTGAAGTGTTTTGATTGAGCGATTTTTAGACACATTTCTTTCGCATAAACGACGTAGTCAAGCATTCCAAGATGCAAGCAATCAATTTAATAAATGAAGGATGACATTTTTTTTTTCTTGGAGGTTTAAATGCATTCAACTACATAGGGCATTTTAGTTACAGTAGAATAGATTTGTCACCCTCCTCTCTACTATTAGAATATGTTCTTAGAGCATCTTCAAGAAATTTTTTAAACATGAGATACTCTCTATTTTAAAGAATCAACATTTAAAATTATGTTATAAGAGATTCTTTAAATTAACATTTTAATTTAGAAAGTAAGAATTCACTTTCTATATTTAAATGTATTCAAAATGTTTCAATTTTCAATGTAGGAAAGTAATAAAATAATCTAAAGAAAAATTAATTAAAATAAAAGATAAAGAAAAATAATANAAAAAAATATGGCCAAACAGTAGCTATAATTAAATGTATTAAAAGTGTTTAAATTTTCAAAGAAAAAAATAAAAATAATCTAAAGAAAAATTAATTAAAATAAAAGATAAAGAAAAATAATAAATATTTTTTGGAAGTAGTAAAATTAAGTGTTAAATATAAAGAGCTTGTTGAAATATTTTAAAATTTTAACTCTCTAAATTTATAAATACTCTCTAATTGATAGAATATGCTCTTTAAAAATAGATAGTCTCTTGAAGATGCTCTTATAAAGTTTAAATGATACATCAAATATAAATTTTAAGGACCCCGAATCCCCAACCTTTGAGCAATAGTACAAGAAAGCCTACTTTTCGTATCTCAACCTCTCATATTTTGTTCTTTAAACTTGAATTTTGTCTTCATTTTGTTCATTATTTGGACAGTTGCTTCCATGTATATTCTAAATTTTCTGTCTAAATAAAATTGTGACGAGTTGTATTATCTAATCATACCCTCTTGTATATTTCCAAAATATATGCATTATTATAAAAAGAAATTTATCATTAACCATTGTTATAGACAACACTTCCATAATGGAAAACATCAGTAAACGAAATCGTAAGTTTCATGAAGTGCTTTACCCACACACACAATCTAGAAAGTGTTTTACCCAACAATATAATATCTTTGACGATGTGGCTTATCTGTTGCTCCTTTGAGTGGGCTAAATTGGATGAACAGATATCTGAATCCTTACTAGTTCTAAAAAAAAAAAGCCGAGACGGGAATCTGGGCCCATATGCCGTCTGGGAGTTTGGGCCCAGATGCCCAGCAGCATCGCCGTCTGGGTGAATGCCCATCTGGGCAACTGGGCCCAGATGCCGTCTGGGCTTCTGTGCCTATCTGGACATCTGGGCCCAGTTGCCCATCTTGGCATCTGGGCCGTCTGGGCGAATGTTCTGTCGGCGACACTGCTGAGCAGTGCTCGTTCAGCAGCCGACGGAGATCGCCATTTCTGGCGAGGCGATCTCCGCCTTCCAAATCACATCAAAACTTCCTTAATTTATAAATCTATAACAAATTCTACAAAGATAATCAACAAATCCTATATTTCATGCTTTATTTAATCAGTTAAATACGGTTATGCTTTGTAAAAAATACTTATAATAGTTCCCAATATTCACCTTCTTCAAGAGAAAATGGCGATCTCGGAGTTTGGGTCGTCGGTTTTTGGTGGTCAGTTAGTCAAACGGGTGGTGGTCATCGGTGAAACAACATGCTTTCTCTCCTCTCTCTCTCACTCTTTCAAGTTTACGTGAGGGTAAAATTGAGAGAGTCATTTCTTTTAAGTTTTTATTAGTTTATCCTTCTTTTTTTTTTACTTGGTCAACGACTATTGTGGAAAGATGACCAGGTCATCTTCCACTATTTCCTCCTCCACTAAAGGAGCAAGTCCATTATCTACTTGGAAAGGGCCACGACATGCTAAGAGTTCACTAATGTGCACTTTTTATTAGTGGAAGCCAGCCCAGTTTACTTTTGAGGTAAATGATGAGGTGGGTTCACTAACATGTGCACTTTTTATTTAGCCCTGTTTGATCTAGATTAATTAAATTTTTAATAATTTTGATAAAAGTTGATAAATATATATGGTTGAGAAATTGTGAATTCTATAGAATGTGTGGTTAAAATTAATTGTTGACTTTAACTTAAATTAAAATTTTAACATGGGCTTAGTGTGTTAAATTAATATCATTCTCCTTCCTTTTTTAAAAGAAATGTTTAGAAATAAATATGTTGACCTCGAAAAATAGTTCCGACACGTGGCCAACAGAACGAGACTCTACATAAGCCCCTTCTTCACGTAGGTTCCTTCCTGCGCACGGTAACACACCGTTAATCACTCGGGGCCTTTTCCGGCCGTTAATCACGTATATTTACGATTTACTTGGGAAAGGCCACAACCAGCTAAGAGTTGAAGGAGAATAATTCCAAACATGTAGATAACGACCTTCTCTGTGATAATGCTACTTGTCAAATAGTCGGGATCAAGATATTCTGTCATCCTGGAGGGAAAAGGAGTATGTACTTTCACCTGTGATTCTCCTGGAGGTAATGCTACGCAGGATGAGAAATCGACAAGCTTAGCAACACCATTACTGTCTATGACAATGTTTTTGGTGCTTAGATATATATGGATGATAGGTGTGGGAAATGCAGTATGAAGATAAACTAGAGCATTTGCAACGTCTCTTTCAATTTTTAGTCGATTACTCCAAGAGAGTGATCTACCAATATTATCCCTTTCTTTGTTTCTATAAAGAAGGGAATCCAGAAGTCCATAATTTGGTAAAAATTAACGTGTAATTTCATTAATTTAAGAGATTAAAAATGCCAGCAAGTTCTAGAGACTCGAACTCTTGCCTCAATCAAAATCAAATCTTCTGTATTTCTTCTTTTTACGTTATCGTAATGTTACTTGTACATATTTTTTTACATATTGATGTACAGGGAAGGAAAAAAAAACAACTGTGAATTGAGAGAGAGAATAAAAGAGAAGAAAATGAGTTAAATTTTAATATAATGATATATCATCAATGGGTAAATAATTATGAATCAAATCTTCCGTGTTTCTTCTTTTTACGTTTCTTGATTTCGATAAATCGTAATGTCACTTGTACATATTTTTTTACATATTGATGTACAGCGAAGGAAAAAAAAAAACAATTGTGAATTGAGAGAGAGAATCAAAGAGAGAAGAAAATGAGTTAAATTTTAATATATAATGATATATCATCAATGTGTCGAAAATTGTGAACCTGTATAATCCGTGTAAAAGAAGTAGGTGGGTGGAAAATTTGTACGTGAGAAGGTGATGAGTTGGTGAAAAGAAAAATGTTAGTGGCAGACATCCTAGTTTACTTTTGACATTTGAGGAAAATGATGAGGTGAGCTCACTGACATCTACACTTACATAATATTGTTCATTATGTACACATGACGATTCCTTATTGGAGGATCGTCTATCGCGTCAAGCGTTAAGCGGTCCCCTAATAAGGAGCCGTCATGTGTACATTATGGACACCATTATAGTATTCATTATGTATACATAACACTTCTCCATTTTTTATAGTATGTTAAATTAGCCCTGATTTGATCCCCTTAAATTATAATATATTTTTCTTTATTTAATAAAATAATATTATATGTAATCGAAATTTTTTTCTCATTTTTAATCATTTTTTCTACAAGAAAATACCATATCAAAGATTATAATACCAAATAATGGTACCATACGGAGGCTTAATATCATACTCCTTCCTTTTTCAAAAGAGATGTTTGGAAATAATTATATTGTTAAATTTTTAAGTTTAGCCAGATGTCCAATCTGAACATGTTTGGCTAGGGTTAAAAAAATTACTTACAAGTAAATAAGTAAGTTTAAAGATATTAACTCTTTTAATGGTAGAAGTTGAAAATAAGTAATTTTTTATTTAATTATAAAGTAAAAGGAAATAACATATAGGCCTTAAATGGATAGATAGGTCGAAAATAATGATCCAATGCGCGTTTTACTTGTGAAAAAGAAAAGTTGTCATCCAATACCCAGTAGCTCTCTCTTCATCTTTAAATTCCTATTTAATGACTTGAAGATAATCTTAAATAAAGAGAAAATATAAAGATTTTTTAAAGAAATTAAAACATTGTACCAATAAATTAAACTTCAATTAAATAAAGCATTTCTAAAATTCAGTTGTAGTAATATGTGGTCCTACTGATTCCTAGATAAATAATGCAACAAAAAAAAGGTCATCTAGAATTTGTTATTACTCGTTACAAGTTTTTTGAAATGTGAATATGTTGTTTTTATATCATCATTAACTTTTACTACATTCAAGTGTTCGTAGACGCTTGTCACTTTAAGGATATTCAATAAGAAATCGATACAAAGAAGATAACACGACTTCTAAAGAAAGTGTTATTAGTTACTATTGAAAACGTATGTAATTGTGGTTAATTTTCATCAATAAAATGTCGACATTAATTTATGTCAACAGTCTTGAATAATTATTCTATAATTCTTGAATTAGATAGCAATACAAAGTTTGTAGACATAAATGAATTAGAAAGATTTTTCTCAAGTGTTCTAATTATGGACTTGAAATCTTTATAGGGAACTTTAATTGCAGTTACTAGCATTTACACGCGATAAAGTTGTTAGTCGTGTTCGATTGACCTGAACTCGACTTCTCAGAGTCGAATAAGATTTGACTTATATTTTCCAAGGATAAACTTTCATACCCCATGTTGGGTTTTTGATACCCTTATCAAAGCCCACTATTAAATTTTTAGTTGACGGATAATTTATCGACACCGTAGACTTGGCTCGACTCGAATACTACAGATACTTTTGGAAGGCTCAAGTTGGAGATGGATTGATGGTTGTGATTTATTTGGGTATTGGTTTATTGTTAGCCCATTACCTTAGCCCAATTACCTTATTATTAAGTTTGCACATTCAATTGATTTGTTTGGCCCAATTATTGATGGACCTAACCAATTGATATATATCCCCTTGCTTTCCTAAAACGTGAATGTGGTGCAATTGAGTGTGTGAAGAATGAAGGGAGCCGTTC
>CAIGRN010175533.1:0-22919 GCA_903798345.1 Fraxinus anomala
ACAATTATTATGCATGTGATTGTGTGAATGTAGTGGTCTATTTCATGCATTCGAGAGAAGGGGAATAGATTTGACAAGGTATTAATCATTGTAGAGTCCGATAGGGGATAGAGATATACCCCTATGCTTTGCGTGAATCTCTAAGTGATCGTAAAACTACATGTATTCTTGTGAATTTACATTCGTCAGAGTGATAGAGTCGGGTGGTTTATATGAATAGGTCGAATAATTCTCGAGAGAGATTGTTGGATAGGTTAGGATCATTGATTCTTCAAATTATCAAATATGNACATGTATTCTTGTGAAATTTACATTCGTCAGAGTGATAGAGTCGGGTGGTTTACATGAATAGGTCGAATAATTCTCGAGAGAGATTGTTTGATAGGTTAGGATCATTGATTCTTCAAATTATCAAATATGTTGTCGATATTGTAGAACTAGATTTAAAAGCAAACATTGCATGGGGATTCATGATCCTAGTACTCATTTGTTATTCATAAGAAAAATTCAATTTGCATTCGAACATTTAATTGCATTAAGTTGGTAGAAATTAGTTAAATTGCATACATAATTCTAGTTCAGTTACAAATCTTTACAATCATATCAAATTCCATAGATTTGGTTAAGGTCTCGGTACTTGAAATCAAATTAATTCAATCCCTGTGGGAACGATATCCGAAATTCTCAATTCCACTTTATTACTTGTTACGAACAGTGCAGTTGCGGTATTTTAAAACGAACAAATATTTTTTGTGAACAAAGACTAATATGTGTCATGAAATGGATAATCAATTGAATTAAGGGAATTCATTACCTTTTTGTCCATGGAGCATCATGTAAGAGATCGAAAATAAAATATATAATTTGTGAGGTGACACCAACACCATTTACTGTGATTATGAGTATTCCGTCATCTGGATCAACAACTCCACGGAGCGTCCAAAGACTTGTGATCAGAAGTGTTTTTATAGATGGAAGCCATTTATAGTTCTTTTGAAAGTGTGTTTTACACTTATTTTTGCTTTTTATCTTGATAAATTATGATTTATATGAGTGAATTTCTAACTAATTATGTGAAATTATGTGATTTGTAGGTGAAAATCGAGGTTGAATGCAATTGGTGAAAAAGCATGGTGATATTGAGCTTAATCAGAGGTTGATTCATGCAATTGAAGATTATCTGGGTTTGAATCAATCAATTGGAAGAAGTATTGATGTAATTAGATGAGAGTAAGGATGGAAGTTGACAATTGAAAAGTTAAGAGTCCAAATTGGAAGTTTTGAATGACCAAACTGCAAAATTAACATTGTAGCTTGGCTGACCCACGACCAACTCCGTTCGGGTGATTTTTGTGAATTTTTCTTTTTTACTATTTTAGTTTATTCTTTTTCGAGTTTTTCTTTCATGGGAACTCTTATGTGAAGTGTTATATGAGATCGAATCTAGAGGAGAAAGGAGTCCCATACTTTTAAAAATTAGAGAGAAAACACATTGAAGAAAAGTTGGAATGGGTTTGGAAGCAAAAATTGGAGAAAGAAGATGATCTTGGTACAAGATTCATCCAATTCTCTACATTTTACTACAAACCTCAGTAATGCACTTGATAATTATTCTTAATTTTTCTTCATCTAGTATACATAGCTAAGCTTTTTGTTTGGACGAATAATGTAGTTTATTGAGACCCTTCCAAGATTCCAGTTCTCAATTTTATATGTGTTGATTTTATGATAGGTTATGAATGCTTTGAATTACTTGGTCAAGAATTCAATAATCTTGTGAGTCTATAACGAGTCGAGATGTGAGTATGTTTAGACCGCATAGTAAAATTTGGGAACTAGTATAAAGTGTAGAGATACATTTTCTCGTTAATTTGGTCATTACATGAACACTTGGATATTTAAGGCTTTTAAATAAGATGTGTCCTCGTTCACATAGACTTATGGAATAGATTTAGATACATAGAATCAATTTGAACTTGAAAGAGGTAAATTGAATATGATAGAAGAATTCCATTGAACACAACGTTAAGTTAAAAATTTTGATTTGAGAA
This sequence comes from Fraxinus anomala, assembly GCA_903798345.1. NCBI lineage: Eukaryota > Viridiplantae > Streptophyta > Magnoliopsida > Lamiales > Oleaceae > Fraxinus > Fraxinus anomala. The sequence goes on from CAIGRN010175533.1 coordinate 2,052, forward strand.
CTTAAAAGTAATAAATGAAGTTGTGTGCTCTAATATGCCCTTTATACTTAAAAATCCAATTCAATTATTTTGTGTATCCAATGACATCAAGTTAATTAGTATAATTTAGATCAACAATCAACAAACTATAATTTGTTTTCGTCAAATAGAAGTAGCTATAGTAAATTAGGAATAAATAATAGTCTCCATGAGAACGATCGGACTCAATGATCCACTATATTACTTGTTCGATATCGTAAATAAGCTATAGAGAAACATAACAAATTTTGACGTTGTTGTCGGCTACTATTTATATTCAATCCTAGTTTATTTATATTTTGATTTATATTTGATTAGTTTAACTCTTTTTATAGATAAAAAGGTGTTCGTTGACCCAAGAATAGAACGTACCTTCAGATTAACACTCAAGGAATGCAAGCAAAAACATAGAGCTTAGATGGCAAAAGATATTCCAAAGACAGTCAATTGTACAAGAAGCCACTAGGGTAGTGGAATCACAAAATTAACAACACGAACACGTTTAAATGAAGTAGACTTGTCAGTTTCACCGTTCTTGACTCCTATAACAGTACCAGAGCTTTCCAGTATTGTATATCCAGATTTTGAGCAGAATAACTTTTAGATCGGAGCTGATTTGATCAACTTGACCACCAATACCCTTCATTTCTATGGGTTACCTTATGAAACCCGAACATGTATATCTCAAGATTCCTAAGGAACTACCGAAACTTCCAATTTACAGGGATTAATAAAGATGTAATCAAGATGCAGTTATTTTCGTATACATTGAGAGAAGCATTTTTGGAGTGGTAATTCTAAGCGCATGGCATTGATACTCTGCAATAAATTCTTCTCACCTGCAAAAATTCAACAAGATATCCAAAACTTCTAGCAACACAATAGGGAAAGTTACCATGAAACTTGGAACAAATTTAAGGTGTTGATGAGAAAGTGCCCAAATCATGGGATAAGGTAGGGTAATTAGGTCTGTATTTCTACATCGGTTTTTTACCAATGGCAAAATCTCAGGTGGATTATTTAGCAAATGGGTCTAGAGTTAGTAAAATTAATTAAATAATATTTGGATTTATTCGAGTTGATTGCAACTACACATTCCATGTTTTCATCAGAGAGAGAGAGTAAAGTTTACTTATGATTGCAACTAGACAACATAACATCTACCAATGCGCATATTGTTGCTTTGATAAAGTAGGTGGAGTTATTGGTAAAGTCTCAAACATAAGGAGCAAATGCAGTGATGGTCAGTTCGGTATGTGAGAATCGAGGAGCCAATCATGCTATAGAAAATTGCTTGTTATTGGCTTCTCCAGAAGAATAAGTAAACTACATTCAAAATGGTTCCCACAGTTTAGATGATCAGATAATTAACAACAATGGAGTAGCTCAAATCATTCTCAACAAGAGTAAAAACCAAGTAGGAGAAATGTTTCATCAATATATGCAGAAAATCGACAAAGTATTTTAGCAAATTGAGACACTTTCGAAATCAGCAAGCAACAATCAGAAAGTTGGAAACATGGGTTGGATAGATTTTTCTAAAACTTTCAGAACGTACAGAAGGATCATTGCTTAATAATACATATATTAATCCTAAAGAGCAAGTATGGCCATAAAAGTAGTGGAAAATGATCTACCTAAGGCTCCTATAAAAGTTCAAGCATATGTACCTCCACTTCAATTCTCCCAAAGACTTCAAAAGATGTTGGAAGAGGAAATTATTCATGCCATAACTACAAGGATTGGGGTAAAATAATCGGAGATTCAAGTGAAGAAAAATTATTCATTATGGGTTGATAGATGCGAAGCAAGTGAAGAAACATCTGCACCAACCAAAGAAGATCACTAAAAAAGTATAGAAACATCTATTGCTAAGGCACCAAGTCCGGTCAAAGCTTGTCACTTCTATTCCTTCTCCTCAATGGCTCTTAGGAAAAAAAAAAAAAAAGCAAGACATAAAATTTGAAAAATTCTTGATGTTCTCAAGAAACTTCACATCAATATCTTGTTCATTGATGTAATATTACAAATTTCAAGCTACGCAAATTTTTTGAAAGAGATGCTAACCAAGAAAAGAAAGCTTCCAGACTATGAGACTGTGGCACTAACGGAGGAAAGTAGTGCAAGACTATAAAACAAACTGTCTCCCAAACTGAAAGATCCAAGGAGTTATATTTTATTAATTTTGATTGGAAATTCTTGTTCTTTTATTGTTTTGTGTGATATAGGTGTTAGTGTAAAGCTAATACCATATTCTGTTTACAGGAAATTGAGATTATGTGAAGCCAAATCAACATCAGTAAAACTACAATTAGTTGATAGAACAATTTCAAGTCCATGAGGTAAAGTTGAGGACGTGTCATAAAACTAGGAAATTTAACCTTCCCGATGGGTTTCATCGTGTCGGACATAGAAGAAGATTAGAACATTCCACTTCTATTAGACCGACCATTCTTAGCAATTGCTACTTGCCTCATAAGAGAAATGACCTGCGGGAACTACTCCCTTTTGGGGTACTTGACCTTGGGCTTCGGAACCACTGATGAAAGAGATGTATGAATCACTCACATATTCTTCTAAATTATATATATCCAGGAGATTAAATTGGAAAATGGAAAAACCCTAAGTGACATGGAGAAAGTGTACTAATACTTAGTGTGGAGATCCTTGTTTAATTTCCCACAAGTGTAGGAGATCATGAACAAGTAATAAAATAAGTAAGATATCGTTCCCACGAGAATTATGTACAAAATCAATGATCAATTAATTACAACTTTAATCGAATAACAAATTTTTGTTGAAGAATTTAAGTTAAATTAACAATTAACTAACTATTCTAGTGAGCAACTTTATGAAGATTTTTATAAAACTATGTGAGATCATTACTAAGATTTAATCTCCTTATTAATCCATTTTAATGCAAATCAATATCATTGCAATATGTGCATATTAATTAAAAAGTATCTCTCAATATCAATTAAATATAGGAAAGATTGCAATAGCGGTACCAAACATTTCAGTAAGTAGCAGACTTTGGACCTTTCATTGGTATCATCGGTGGGCGTCACTTGGGGAATATTTGGAGGTGGAGAGAAGGTTTGACGATGGCGTTTTCTTGGGTGGAAGAGATGGCAGTGAAGGTGGGTATGTATGGGGTGGATGGAGAAGAAGATGATTGGATTTTTTAAAATTCTTTTATTTCAATTTTTTTATATAAAAAATATAAAGTTACACATTTGCCCTTTTAAAATTAGTCAACAATTATTCAAACATTTAATTATTGGTCAACTAACGGTTTCTATCAATTTGAACTCCAGGTGAGAGTTGTTTAAAGGTTTGATACCGTGGGTGACACAAATGAAAGGTTTGGTACCGTGATTTCAATTTTCCCTTAAATATATCCTCTTATGTGACCTCTCACATCTTTATGAAAGATACAAACATGAAAGAATGTATTAAAAAGCTAGAAATTTTATAGAAATCATGCAAAGTATAGAGGTATATCTTTATCCCCTATCGAACTTTACAATGATTGTTATAAATGCTATCTATTTTATCGTTTCTCTTTAAATTTAAAAAAAAAATCACAAATCATTCCAATTAGTGGCCAATTAATTGAAAGGTATTAAACACAAGCATCCAAGAAATAAAACTTATTGGCTGTCAAAATATTTATTTCATATTAAAACTTCACAATAAGGATTCACCTACATCTTAGTAATTAAAAACTTAAGCATAGCATCATTAGAAGAAAACATGTTTAAGAGGAAAGACACAACTCAGATTATTGATAAATTGAGAAGATGAATCTTGAAATCTTGAATCTCTTCAATGATTTTTTGATGAATTTCCATTTGTGCCTTCTCTTCTGTGCCCAAAAATCAAGATTGAGTCTTCACTTGTTTGAATTCTTGCAAGTCTCCTCCAATTTTCTCACAAAAATTATGAATTTCGCCTTCCTTCGATGACAATAATTGATATATATTGAAGTATGAGAGTTATATGAGAGGTTTTCCTAATGTATTCTACTGTCAGGTATTTTATAAGAGTTGAAAATTGGTTAACAATCACGTCCAAATTGGTTTTCAAAAGAATTCCAATCGAATAAGAAAAGTTGTCTTCATGCTCATATGTTTTTCCTCTACATAGTCGTCAGTATTTTTGTCATAACATACTCTTCCAATATTTGATAGTGGAAATTCAAAGTGTTTTGGAAAGCTAACTTAAAGGACTATAACTTTGATATAATAATTTTGCAATTCAAACTACTATGCCAAAAATGGGTCTGAAACTTCAACTAAAAATCTGGAATATAACTTGCACGATTGAAAATTAATTTATAAAAGTACTTTGATCACATTTCATTCATTTTTTACTTCTAATTGCATCCAATTAACTCCTAGAAATCTTCTATTATCATTTGTTATCCAAATCAGCTATTGTATATTTGCAAATTAGTCCTCGAACTTTGGACTTTGATTTTTTTTTTTTTTTGTCATTTTTCGCTCCTTGCTTCTAGTTTCACGTCCAATCATCAAGTTCTCCTAATAAATGAAAATATACACAATATTATGCTATAATTTATCAAAATAACAACAAAATGTCAATATTTTAAAGTTTGAATAAGTGTATAAATTACACTTATCAGACAGAGGACAAACAAGAAATATTCAAAGATAAAAATGAAAATTGTAGATTTTGAAGAGTAAAGAAAATGTGCATAAATAAAAATTGCACGAAGTGTGAGACCAACATACCCGGTTCGAGCTACTATAAATCATGAACCAAAGTCGAGCTGAAGGCTATAAATTCAAAACTAATAGGAGATACTTTTTAATTTCTTGTTATTGCAATGTATAGTATTTAGGATTTCACACATTTCTCAAGTTTTTTTAAAAAGAAAATTGGAGCAGTAGCTAAAATCTTCCAAAATATTAATCTTTTCCTTGTGAACCCAAATTAATTTGATCAATTATCAAAAAACGTTTGGAGGGGGGATACTATCTCTCTACAATCACCAAAAATTGAGAAGTCCAATAAGAGACCCAATTTATCTCATCTTACATATGTAAAGTAAAATAACATGAAACACATAGATTTCCTTATGCATATTGATAGCTTAGAAGCGGCCTAAAGTGGTGTTTGTCTTTTTTAGGATATTTCGATCGTACAATGTCGTCAATGGCCGCAAGATTCACCACCGCCTCTAGCACATCACTTAAGAGCCCAGTACAATCTCTTCTTTTACCTTTAATTTTCACATTAGGGACTAAAGTGTAGTTTAAGTTTGGGGCTGTGATATGTACTTATGTGATAATGTGATGTTTAGATAGGATAGAATATATATTTTATTGCAATATATAAAGAAAAATGCAAAAACAAAAACAAAAAAGAAAGAAAGAAAGAATAAAAATATAAAACTCTGTGTGTGTGTGTGTATGTGTGTGTGTGTGTGTGTGTGTGTGTGTGTGTGAATGGAAAACCTTGCAGGCCTATGATGATGTTATTTTAAGTTGTTTGTGATTTATGAATCTTCACTAGGGGATGCCTCTTTGACTAAGTTGACATGTCCATGTTAGATTGATTTATCTTGAGCACAATAGTCATGAAAAACACATTATTTGAGTTAGATCATTGGAATATATCGAATTTATTGTGACTGTAGGTTGTTAAAACTCAAATCAAAATAGACAACACAACATTAAACCAATGGAAAGAATAATTAAGGGTTTTTTTTTTCAATTACTTATCCAAAAACAAAAGAAAGGTATTGCACTATTCATCACCATTGTCTACTAGATTATATACAGGTCAAAAGGTACAATGTAGATTAAAAACTACCCTCAATAACCAAAAGAAAGATCCCAAAAATAGAAGAATGGATACTATGAGAAATAAAATAAAGCACACCAAAGTGTGTTGATAAAATAACTATAAGCACCGTTTCTACTCGGCTAAGCTTTGGGGTACTTAGTTGAGAGTTAGATTTCTAATGAAGTTATTAGCTTAGGTTTAGCTTGGACACTGAGACATGCAATCTTAAGGAGAATCATCATATATCGAGGTAGACCTTCATTGGCAAAATCACAACCAAACTTGAGCGAAAAATTTAAGAGTAGTGTGAAATCAACCTTATAATGAACACCTCGGTTGAACGATTGAAAAATAAGTTTAGAGGTGTACATCTCAAGAGTTAAGAGAGAAATAATAGACCATTGAGGGTCGAGATTGGATCAACTCGAAAAAGCAAGTGATTGAAATGATTATGCACATACACATTGTTCGAGCATTGGATAAGGTAAATTATGGTTTGATAGCAAACCTCAAAAGCTTTTTTATGAATTAGTTGAACAGTTTCAAAGCCCGAGGCAAATATGAAAGGGTTTTTAAATTGTTAATTGTTTGCATGTGTGTTGGGTAGATAATTTTTGCTCGGGACGAACAAGAGTTTAAGTTTAGAGGTATTTGAAAAGTGTGTTTTACAAACTTATCTATGCTTTTAATCTTAATAAATTATGATTTATATGACCGGATTTCTACCCAATTATATGAAATTACATGTTTTGTATGTGAAAATCGAGATTGAGCGCAACTGGTGCAAAAATATTTATTTTGAGAAACCAACCAATTGGAAGATGCGTTGGAGTAATTAGATGAGATTCATGGGATTAAGGACGAAACATTGACAATTGAAAAGTTTAGGGTCCAAATTGGAAGTTTTGAAAAAGTTGAAGGACAATTCTATAAAATAGGAAATTGTAGGTGAGGGTCAGTTACGATTTTGCAAACCAACGGCCGACTCATAGTCGCTGGAACTTTCAGTATGCCATGGGTAAATAGCGGGTTTGCAGCAAACTGGTGGTCGGCCTGAGGCCAATTCTATTTAGGCAATTTTTGCAATTTATTTTATTTTATTCTTTTTCGAGTTTATATAATGTAATATTATATAAAGACCAAATCTAGAGGAGAAAGGAGTCCCATACTTTTGAGAATTATAGAAAAAACACATTGAAGAAAAGCACGAACAAGAAATCAAGAACAGGTGTTTGGAAGTAAAATTTGGGGAAAAAGACGATATTGGTATAAGATTCATCCAATTCTCTACATCTCACTTCAATGGATAGCTAAACTTTTTGTCACGGCGAACAATGCAGTATATTGCGACCATTTAATCAATTTTCAAAATTCCAGTTCTCAATTTTATATGTATTGATTTTATCTATGTTTGTAAATGCTTTGAATTACTTGGCCAATATTTCAAGGATCTTGTGAGTCTATAGCAGTCAATGGGTGAGTTATATGTTTAAACCACATAGTAAAATCCGACAACTAGTATAAAAGCATAGAGATATATTCTATAGTTAATGCAGTCGGTACATGAATTCTTAGATATCTAAGGTGTTTAACTAACGTGTATCATGATTCACATTGAGATATGAATTTGACTTAGTTAAATAAAATATATTTGAATTCGAGAGAGATAAATTGAATACACTAGAAGAATTGATTGAACATGACATTAAGTTAAAAATCTTGATTAAAAAATTAAAGGTGATCGATAAATGAAGTTGTGTGTCCTAATATCCCCTTCATACTTAAAAACTTAATCCAATTATTGTATGTGTTCCAATACCATCAGGTTAGTTACTATAATTTAGATCAATAATCAACAAACTATAGTTTTTTCGTCAAATAGAAGTAGAAATAGTAAATTAGAAATAAACAAATTCTATGTGGGAATGATTATTGGAATGAATTTGAATAGCGTAACAATATGATCAATAGGATCAAAAAATTAATTTGAGCCCACAAACTTCATGATGTGTCATTACGACGAATTTTTTCGCTTGTACGGTGCTAAAGACAATCAACAATAGTTTCCCAGGATGAATAAATTCGTCTCCTATGGAAAAAGCTCAACTGATATAGGAGTTCCAATGAACTCAATACAATGTTTTAGCACTCAAAAATTAAAATTAGAATTACAGAGAGAAATGGGATTCAGAGCAGGAATATTTACAATGAAAATTGTGTAAATTTTCTCATAGCAAGATATGCTATTTATAAACTTATTCATGGGCATTCGAACACTCTATAAGCCTTTTCATAATGGTGGCGATTGCTAAGAAATCTTTTAAAAAATAAACAGAACTGTTCATATTGAAATTATGCATCTATTAAGTTGGTTAATAGATTTTTGTTACGTCGATGAACAGACATCCGTTACAAAAAAAATAGATGTCGATCACAAATGTACCCATATGATAATTGACAGAAAATTTTGTGGAAACAAGCCAACGGTTGGAATTTCACTTAATGTTAAAAATAATTTTACAAAGTACCCAATAATTTGATTAATTATATTTCGGCCCAAAATTTTAAATAAATATTGTTCAAAAAGATATATGTAAGACAATGACCTACCCTTACCAACACATGAACCAAATTGGACCAGACTCGGACCCTGGGTTGTGCCGATGCTCGTGCTCATATCGTGTCCGTGTCATTTCCTATCATGCTGTATCAAGTCAAGTTGAGCCAATCCTATTTGAATTGAAACACTAGACGGTGATGGCGGTGCGCATTCGTGTAAGCTTAGGACCAAATCTACTAGGATCTATATCTCTCATCTTCCAAACACTACTGGTATCCCTAGGAACCCTAACTCAATTTTCGTTAACTTTTACTGCATAAGCCATACAAAAGTTTCCAAGTTTTTCCTATGAGGGACAAGAGTTCATCGATTGCAAGTTCAACAAGATGCAATACAACCTCAACAAGAGGCGATGCAAGTTTAGCAAGATGCCTTTTATGCTCACTAAAACGCTCAACAAGAGGCAATGCAAGTTTCGCAAAATGCTTTTTATGCTAATTTCTACGCTCACTTCCGTCCACCGCCTCCCTCGGAGCCATAGCTATGATTTACATTTTATACTTATGTATTTTGGATACACTTATGTTACTCTAACCTCTTCATGCTATTAACTCTTGTAGCCTCATGATTTTGTTATGCCTATGGATGCGATATGTTCTATATTAAACTCTAATTGATTGGCATCTCATCTTCAGTTAAGGAGAATTTTTCTTGCTATTATTTTCTATGGTTGTGTTTTGCTCTTACATGACTACTTCTTACTCCCCTCTCTCAAAATATTTTTTTGATTATGCCAAAAGGGGGAAAACATATGAGATGATATGCATGCATATGCTTGGAAAAAAAAGTATACTTGATAGAAATTTGATAAATTAATGAATATGCTTGAAATGGTTATTGGCTTGTAAAAGATAGTTGGAATATATGAATTATATATGATATCTAAGATTTAAATTCCTTATCAATTGTTTGATACCACTTTGCAATCATCTTGTTTGTCATAATAAAAAAAGGAAAATTTTTTGACTTGCTGTTGGCTTTATCCTTAATGTTTTGATCATAACAAACGGGTTCATTTTATTTCTAACAATTGAATTTAAGTGTTCAAAACTATTGTTGCAAAATTGATTGATTGAGGACAAAAAGGTCACTATCAAAAGATTTGCATTACAAATTGGACACACATTCAAATTGATATGGAAGTTAAGCATTCGAGACAAAGAGCTTCAATAATCAAACATCAAAGAAAGATATTAGACTAGATGTACATTCGTGTGTCTTTATAATGCTTCAATTTTTAGCAATGAACTATTAAAAGCTCAACAAACAAATTTTTGTGCACAATTTTTCTTCTTCATAAAAGCACTAGCATAAAAATCATTATTCAAAGCTTAATTTCAAATTGATATTTAAATTTAGATCGCGCTTATTAAATATCAATTTTCTTGAAACACGAGTAGAAAACATTATTCAGGTCAAAATTAGAGGACGCTTTCACCCAACCGGAAGGTTCGATACTTCAAACGGACTCTCGATTTGATTCAAACTCGTCCAAATGTCACTTTTTTATCGTTTTGATTTTTGACGCATACAGCTACATGCGAATGTTTGATTGCTTGTCCGGTTTCACACATAATTTTGCTCACTGAACTCTATAAATTCATTTACTGTTTACACATTACAATACTTTTAAGAGCATTTAAGTGAGACATTCCTAAGCAAATTATATTTGATTACATCTTGTTTGTTTTTATCAAATCATTTACTCTAAAAAACTATTTGATTGAATCAAACTTCTGAAAGAATCTTTCTCATCAAACTTTTTCTCACCTAACACTTGAGCTTCATCGATTGCTATTCATTGAAGTATTATTAGCCCATTTTCCTTTTAGTACTTAATTTGTTTATGTCATTTATTAAGAGAGAAGTTTCAAATTATAAAATCATCCCTCTTCAAATTTGTAGGTCATATTGAGATCTCTAGAAAGCTCAATAGTTGGGTCGTATTGAGGTCCCGAAAATCTCAATATTGTATAAGGATCGGTGCTCCTTGTTTGTAAGTCGTCGGATGCATTGCAAGGATTTGGATTGCGTCATAAGTCAATCAAATTTAATGAAAAAAATGTTGCTCATGATGGAGAGCTTGGTAATGGAAGCGTAGATCATTACTTTGGATCGAACCTCCACAATTGTTATAGTTTGCACAATCTCTTCCCTTTTATTTATCGCTTTTCGTATTTGTCCATTTTACTTGATTGGTTTATTTATTCATAAATTGTTTAAATTTCTCGAAAAAGTTTTAATAACCAATTCACTCCCCCTCTTGGTTAGTTATTCTTGTGCTTTCAATTGGTATCAAAGAGATATGCTCATTTTTAAAAAAAATCTCACAATCTTGAGTGACATTCTACAAATCGTCTACCTTTTTTTGATGGAACACATTATATTATTGGAAAGTTAGGATGATGATTAATGTTCAATCTATAGATTATAATGTTTGAGAAGTTATTGAATTCGGTCCCTATGTGCCTAAAAAGAATATTAAAGATGATGGTAAACTGGATCAAATAATTTAAAAATCTAGAGAGGAATATGATGAAGAAGATAAAAGAATATTATCATTAAATGCTAGAGCCAAAAACATACTTTATTGTGCCTTAGATAAGAATGAATTTAATCGCATTAGCATATGTAATTCCGCTTTTGATATATGGCAGGCTTTAGAAGTCACACACTTGGGCACTAGTAAAGTGAAAGAAATCAAAATAAATATTTTGGTTAAGGAATTTGAAATTTTCTTTATGAAACAAAATGAGCCTATTGTTGATATGATACTCGCTTCACCGATATGATCAATGGCCTCAAAGGCTTTGATAAAAAAAATTATAATGGTGAACTTGTAAGTAAAATGCTCAAGTCTCTCTCGGAGGATTGGAGCTCGCTAAGGATATTGATAGAAAATACCAAAGATGTCGACAATTATACTTTGGAAGAGCTCTATAGAACATCGATGACTTATGAGCTCAATGGTGCCAAGAAAAAAAAGGAGAAAATGAGGGAAAGCAAAGAAGAAACAAAGGAGTTTCCAAAGCACCAAATTACTTTAAAATCGATAATTGATGAAGGTAGTACAAGTGAAAACATGAGTGACGAAGAACTTGAGCATCAAGTCCTTCTTGTCAAGAAGTGGAAAAGTTTTTGAAACAATCGATGACTTCAAAAGAAAGAAGAAATGGTGAAAAAAGAGCCAAACGATTATTTGCTAGATTGTGAGAAACCCTATTACAAGAGAACCGAGTGTTAAAACAAGAAAAGATTTATCAAAATAAAGACACTCCAAGTAACATGGGATGAAAGCGATGATGAAGATTATGATGAAAATGAAAGTCAAGAAGAAGTTGCCAATATGTGTTCATGGCAACCGATGATGAGGTAAATTCTATTGAAAAATGTTCATAAGATAATTTATCTACCTCTTATGATGAGATTCTTGAGGAATTTGACAAACTTGCCTTAAATCACTCAATTCTCAAAAAGAAGCCACTCTTTATTGAAAGATGAAGTAAAGAAAATTTTAGAAATTCAAAGGGATTTTGAAAAAGAAAAAGTTGATTACAACTCCTTAATTAAATAAAATTCCTCTTTGAAAGAGTTGTAGATTTAACTCAATTTTTTTACAAATTCACTCAAAGAAAGAAAAACTTTGATTTAATGCTGGTGAACAAAAATGTATTTTTGACAAATGAGAGATTGGATATAAACCTTTTCTGAAACAAAAATCTCTCAAAAATTTATTTGTTAAAGCTTCGAATTCCTCTATTTCAAATATTACATGTAGCCTTTGTAAAAAAAGTGAACACGTTGTGGTTAATTTTTTAACTAAATAGAGGCTACACTTTGAAAGAAAAAATAAGTGGATTCAAGAGTCCACTATAATTAACTACCAATGATCCAAAGTTGCATGGGTACCAAAAATAAAAAATTGAATTATTCTTGTAGGTACCAAAGAAAATAAAGAGAAAATGACATTAATTGATAATCTCAAATAACTTGCTAAGAATTAGTCAATTATGTGATAAATGTTACAATATTAAATTCGATACTTCCAAATGCCTAATTAAGGATGTTACATCAAAAGATGTCATTTTCATAGGAAGTCGAAATAAAGATGTTTATATCATAAATATTAAATACGAGAACAGTGAACAAATAAATGTTACAATATTAAATTCGATTATTCTAAATGCCTTATTAAAGATGATATATCTAAAGAGGTTATGTTTATAAGAAGTTACATCATAAGCATTGAATTTGAAAGCAATGAAAAATGTTTATCTAGTTTGAAAGTTGATACTTGATCATGGTATAGAAGATTATGTCATGTTAGCATAGACTTGATATAAAAAAATCTCCAAAAATTGCCTTGTTGTTAAAGGATGGTCAATTTAAAGTTTTAAAAAGACAAATTTTGTGATGCGTGTCAATTTGAAAAATAAGTGAAAAGTTCTTTCAAGCTTAAGCAATACTATTCAACTACAAAACCTTTATAACTTCTCCACATGAACGTTCTAGAACCGCCAACTTGAGTGGTAAACATTATGCATTTGTCATTGTCGACGACTTTTCTACATTTACTTGGATCTTATTTTTAAATTCAAAGGATGAACCTTTAAATGCATTTAAATTTTTTTTGTAAAAAGGTTCAAAATGAAGATGGTTACTCTATTACAACAATTAGAAGTAATAATGGTGGAGAATTTGATAATAACGCTTTTGATCATTTTTGTAATAAAAATGGATATAAACATAATTTTTCGGCTCCTAGAACTTCCCCACAAAATGATGTAGTAGAAAGGAAGAATCGTACATTATAAGAAATGGCTAGGACTATGCTTAATGAAAATTGCTTTCCAAATTTTTGTGTCGAAGCCTAACACACCACTTGTTATATTGTTAATAGAGTTAGTTAGTCGGGAGAAAATTAAAATTCCCTATGAGATTTGAAAAAATAGAATTCCAAATATCGTTTATTTCAAAGTATTTGATTGCAAATGTTTTATTTTAAACGCAAAAGAAAATTTGGAAAAGTTTTTGATTCAAAATCCAATATTGAAACCTTTCTCGGATGTTCATCGACAAGCAACTCTTATAAAGTTTTTTTAACAAAAGAGTTTTAGTCGTTGAAGAATCTATGAATGTTACTTTTGATAACATTAATCCTTGATCGCGAAAAAGGTATTACTAGTGGTGTTAAGATTGAAAATTCCTTTTGAACAAATAAATTTTTAAGATCAAAACAAGGAGGACCCTAAGGATCAACTGAGGAAAAACCAAATGTTCAACAAGACGAAATCAAACCTTCTGAAGTACAAAATGATCTTACTCTACCTAAAAAATGGATGTTTGTTCCCTCTTACACAAAATAACTTATTATTGGTGATTCACTCAAAGGTATAATTACTAGAGCTTATCTTAAAAATCATTTTAATAGTTTTGCATTTATTTCTCAAATTGAACAAATTTTTTTTAAAGAAGTCGAGTTTAATAAATCATGGATTCTAGCTATGCAAGAAGAACTAAATTAATTTGAAAGAAATCATATTTGAGATTTAGTCGCTAAACCAATTGATCTAACCGTCATTGGTACAAAATTGATTTTTAGAAATAAACGAGATGAAAATGAGATAATTGTACGTAACAATGCTAGATTAGTGATCCAAGGTTATACAATCAAGAAGAAGGTATCGATTTTGAGAAAATATTTGCATCGGTTGTTAGATTGGAATCAATTCGCATGCTTCTTACATTTGCTTACCATAAGAGATTCACTTTTTATTAAATGAGTGTTAAAAGTACATTTTTAAATGGTTTTATTCAAGTAGTAGTTTTTGTAGAGCAACCCTTCAGTTTTAAAAATCACAAGTATCTGGATTATGTTTTCAAATTTAGAAAAGCTCTTTATAGTTTAAAGCAAGCTCCCAGAGCTTGGTATGAGGTTGAGTAAATTCTTACTTTCAAACGGTTTTTCGATGGGAAGCAAATACTACTCTTTTTTATCAAAACTAATGTGGATGATATGATAATTGTTCGAATCTATGTTGATGCTATTATTTTTGGTGCTACTAATATTTATCTTTGTGGAGAATTTTCTAAATGTATGAACAAGGAGTTTGAAATGAGCATGATGTGAGAACTCAAATTCTTTCTTGGTCTCCAAATTAGACAAACTAATGATAGGATATTTATTAGACAAAAAAGTATATATTGGACATGCTCAAGAGGTTTGAAATGGAAGACTTGAAGCCAATGAACATTCCGATGAGCTCACCCATAAAATTGGACAAAGATGATCAAGGTATTTTCGTTGATATAACTAAATATCGAGGATTGTCAGATCACTTATTTACTTAATCGCAAGTGACTCAATATTATATTTAGTGTGTGTTTATGAGCTAGATTTCAATCAAATCCTAAATAATCACACTTATAGTGTTGTAAAAAGAACTTTTATATATTTTAGTGGCACTAAAACCTAAGATCTTTGATATCCAAAGGAGCACTCATATTGATTTACTTAGCTATTCGGATGTCGATTGGACCAATTGCACAATTGATCGCAAGAGTACTAGCGAAATATGTCATTTTCTAGCCTTTGCATTTGTGTCATGGTTTAGTAAGAAACAAAATTCCATTACATTATCTATCGTCGAAGCCAAACATATCTCAGTCGCTAGTTGTTGGGTACAAGTATTATGGATGTAACAAACCCTTTTTGATTATTACTTATCATATACATATCATGTATGATAACACTAGTACCATAAACTTAACAAAAAATCCCATCTTGCACTCTTGAACTAAGTATATTGAGATTAGACATCACTTTCTACGAGATCATACACAAAAGGGGGATATTATGTTAGAATTTGTAAATACCAAAAATCAATTGATCGGCATTTTTACAAAACCTTTAGTACTTGATAGATTCTCACATATTCGAAGAGATTTGGACATTATTGATGAATTCGAACTACATGGCTAAGTTGAAATCATACTTTGTGGACTATTGTGATTAATTTCAATATGTGGTATTATGTGATATTTAATGCATGTTTGAGTCAACATGACTGTCTGGACACCCCTGTTCGATTTAGCAAAAAGTTGGGCTTTTACGACCCAGACATCCGTGTAGTAAACTGAACGTCGGTCCGTTATGAATTTGGTTTTTAAAATCACGATTCAGACTTATCTTCTCTCATTATCTTCCCTTCTCTCATTTCCCTTCCTAAATCCTCTCAAAATCCTTCATATTTCCATATACAATCATCAAATACTCCCAAAAAAAAAAAAAAAACCTATGACTCTCACACCTTAAATCTCTTAAGAATTTTCATCCACCAAAATTTCAAAATCTTAAAATCCAAACCCTAACTTTTTTTTTTTTCATATTTGTTTCAATTTTCCTTCAAAAATCTTTTCACAATGACATGGTCTAAAAGCTTAGGGGAAAAGATTTAAGAGAACCGTGAGAATATTTCCTCTTCATTTCTCTGATGAAGAAGAATAAAAGGAAGTCAAAGTGTCGGAAAATTTATTTGAAAAATTACCCATTGGTAAGAATTTTATTTCTTTGAAATTACTCTTAAAGCATCCGCTTTTCGTATTGAAGAATATTTTGTGAACATGGGTTGGGTTTCGATGGCCATCATTGATGAATGTGTCTATCCCAACCTTATGAAAGAATTTTATAAAAATATGCATCCTAATCGCACTTCGGATAATATTTCTTGCTTGATCAAAAGAAAACAACATATTATTACCAAATCATTATCCGAACCATACAGGAACTAGAGGAATGTGAAAATCAAGTTTTTCTAAACAAAACCCATCTCACTTTTGAAGGATATGATCTCGTCTCTACTTGTCCTCGGGTAACGGGAAGTTTTTTTTTTTTGAAAATCCCACAAAACTTAGTGCAAACCAACTAATCCTACCTTGCAAAGTTTTACAAAATATCATTGCCCATATCATCCTTTCGCGAAAAGGTCATCGAGACGAAGTTCACAACTTCAATCTCTTTATTCTCAATTCCTTCATAGTTGGACGAAATTTGAATTTTTCGACTATTGCTCTCGGACAGATGAATTCCACTCGACACATCAAATAGGCCCTACGGCATGTTTCTTACCAAGATTTTTAAATATGTCGACATCCTTTACATGGTAAGACTTCTGTACCTCATCATCCTACCGACACCATCAACATTCACACTGTCGGCCGTATGAAAATTGTCAAAGAGAATGGACAATTGATGGCTCGAACTTGGCAGGATGCTTCACCGATTGCAAGTTCAACAAGATGTAATACAAGCTCAACAAGCGGCGATGTAAGCTCAGCAAGATGCAGTTTATGCTCACTAGAACGCTCAACAAGAGGCAATATAAGTTCAGCAAGATGCTTTTTACGCTCATTTCCTTCCACCGCATCCCCTGGAACCTTAGCTATGATTTACATTTTATATTTATGTATTTTGGATATACTTATGTTAGTCTAACCTCTTCATTCTATTAACTCTCGTAACCTCATATGTTTTGTTATACCTATGGATGTGATATGCTCTATATTAAACTCTAATTGATTCGCATCTTGTGTTCAAGAGGAAATTTTCTTGCTATTATTTCCTATGGTTGTGTTTTGCTCTTACATGACTACTTTTTACTCCCCTCTCTTTATTTATTTTTTACTTATACCAAAAGGGGGAAAACATATGAGATGACATGCATCCATATGCTTGGTAAAAATGTATACTTGATATGAATGTGATAAATTAATGAATATGCTTGAAATGGTTATTGACTTGTAAAAGATAGGGAGAACATATGTATTACATGTGATATCTAAGATTTATATTCCTTATCAATTGTTTGATATCACTTTGTAATCATCATGTTTGTCATAAACAAAAAGGGTAGTTGACTTTATTCTTAATATTTTGATCATAACAAAAAAGTTAATTTTATTTCTGATAATTGAATTTAAGTTTTCAAATATATTGTTGCAAAATTAATCGATTGAGGACAAAAAGTCACTATCAAAAGATTCGCATTACAAATCAGGCCTACAATAAAACTCGAGATGGAAGTCAAGCATTCGAGACAAAGAACTTCAATAGTCAAGTATCGAAAGAAGATATTAGACTAGATGTTTGTATTCACGTGTAAAAGGTACAACACTTCAATTTTTAGCAATGAACTATTAAAAAGCTCACTAACCAAATTTTTATGTGCGATTTTTATTTTTATTTTTTTTCGTAAAAGCACATGCATAAAAATTATTCTTCAATAATTTCAAATTGATATTCAAACTTAGATCACACTTTATAAATATCAATTTTCTTGAAACACAAGTCGAAAATATTTTTCAAGTCAAAAATAGAAGAAGATGTTTTCATCCAACTGAACGGTCTAGTACTTCAAATGAACGCTCGGTTTGATTCAAGCGAACGTTCGAACTGTCCAACGGTCACTTTTTTTTTTTATCACTTTGATTTTTGACGCATAACGACTACTTTGGTTGTCCGATTCAGCATGCGGATATCCTGTTGCTTATCTGGTTTCATAGATAATTTTGATCACTGAACTCTATAAATACATTTACTTTTTACATTCATTCAACACTTGCAAGAGTATTTAAATGAGACATTCCTTAGCAAATTATAATGATCTTACATCTTGTTTATCTTTATCAAATTATTTACTTTGAAAAACTTTTGATTGAATAAAATTAATCGATTGAGGACAAAAAGGTTACTATCAAAAGATTCGCATTACAAATCGGGCCTACAATAAAAC
The DNA here is from genome assembly GCA_903798345.1 of Fraxinus anomala. Taxonomy (NCBI): domain Eukaryota; kingdom Viridiplantae; phylum Streptophyta; class Magnoliopsida; order Lamiales; family Oleaceae; genus Fraxinus; species Fraxinus anomala. The sequence goes on from CAIGRN010175533.1 coordinate 20,295, forward strand.
TCGAGATGGAAGTCAAGCATTCGAGACATTGAACTTCAATAGTCAAGTATCGAAAGAAGATATTAGACTCGATGTTTGTATTCAAGTGTAAAAGGTACAACACTTCAATTTTTAGCAATGAACTATTAAAAAGCTCACTAAACAAATTTTTATGTGCGATTTTTTTTTTTCGTAAAAGCACATGCATAAAAATTATTCTTCAATAATTTCAAATTGATATTCAAACTTAGATCACACTTTATAAATATCAATTTTCTTGAAACACAAGTCGAAAATATTTTTCAAGTAAAAAATAGAAGAAGATGTTTTCATCCAACTGAACGGTCTAGTACTTCAAATGAACGCTCGGTTTGATTCAAGCGAATGTTCGAACTGTCCAACGGTCACTTTTTTTTTTATCATTTTGATTTTTGACGCATAATGACTACTTTGGTTGTCCGATTCAGCATGCGGACATCCGGTTGCTTATCTGGTTTCATAGATAATTTTGATCACTGAACTCTATAAATACATTTACTTTTTACATTCATTCAACACTTGCAAGAGTATTTAAATAAGACATTCCTTAGCAAATTATAATGATCTTACATCTTGTTTATTTTTATCAAATTATTTATTTTGAAAAACTTTTGATTGAATCAAACTTTTAAAAAAATCTTTATCATCAAAGTTCTTCTCACCTAACACTTGAACTTCATTCATTACTATTAATTGAAGTGTTAACATTTTTCTCTCTTAGCCCCTGTGTGGTACACATTAAAATTTTCATTATTATTTTTCTACTCATTTTCAACCACACATTTAATAAAATAATATTTTTCATCACATCAATAACTTTTTCTTCTTTTTTAACCACACTTTCTCTATCAATTTACTATTTAAGAACACATTCTTCCAAAATAATGTGGCTCAAACACACTCTTAGTATTTAATTTGTTTATATCATTTATTAAGAAAAACACTTTCTCTATCAATTTACTATTTCAGAACACATTCTTCCAAAATAATGTGGCTCAAACACACTCTTAGTATTTAATTTGTTTATATCATTTATTAAGAAAGAATGTTCAAATTGTAAAATTATTCATCTTCAAATTTGTGGATCATATTGAGGTCCCTATAAAACTCAATAGTTTGGGTTGTATTGAGGTCCCAAAAAACTCAATATTATATAAGGATCGGTGTTCCTTATTTGTAAGTCATCGAAAGTGTTGTAAGAGTTTTGGTTGAGATATAAGTCAATCAAATTTAGTGGAAATGCCCTTGCTCGTAACGAAGAGTTTGGTAACAGAGGAAGCAGACTATTATTTTAGATCGAATATCCACAATTATATCATTTGCACAATCTCTTCCTTTTCATTTATTGCTTTTTGTATTTGTGCATATTATTTCATTGGTTTATTCATTTACAACTTGTTTAAATTTTTCAAAAAAGTTTTATAACCAATTCACTCTCTTATTATTAGTTATTCTTAGGCTTTCATTAACATATGCTGATTTCAATATAAACAGAGTTGTCGTTATGTTTTTTGAAAAGTTCCTGAACAGTAATCACTAGGAGTGAACGCGATTCAATTTAGGTGATTTTTGTAATATTTTTAACTCAACTAGTTTTGAATTTTTCCAAACTAAGGGTGAAGTCTGCTAAAACCATTGGTGGATAATGCTGTGAATTGAAACCACCTTATTCAAGTACTATATGTTTATGCCACAACTTTCGTTAGGTTGAACATCAAATTCCCATATGAATACCCATATTTGAAGTTTTCCACATTTTGAGGGAAAAAAAATATTTGCTATCAGGAATGGATCAAGGACCAGTCTAAGTATATAAAAAAAAATTACATATAAATTTTTATTTTACGTAAAAAGATTTATTTTACACTGAAAAAATGATATGGGCTGGGGACTGTCCAGTCCAATCCCTCTACATCCGTCCATGTTTGCTATGCTAGTGAAAATGTTTTCATTCTACAAAAGTCATGTTGAGGTAACTCGACTGGCTACGTAGATAGCGAGGCGAGCCTTAATTGAACATGGACGTTATGTGCACTTACAATTAGTGAAATTTGTATCTAGCAATATGAAATGTTCCATTTTAATAGCATGAAAATTACCAAATGAAAATGGTTTGATAGACATGAAAAAACCTACTAAGTGATAAGAAAGGAAATTGATGCTTTGGTTGTTCGTACATTCCCACTCACATATTTTGATTTTTTTGGCTGACACCATTTATGAGAAATTGTGAAAATTGTTGGTGGTTAGTTTGTTAGAATACTAGTTTTTAGATTGTTAGGCCTTGTTTGATCAATATTTTCATTTTCATTCTTCTACTCATTTTCAACCACACATTCTTCAATAAAATAATATTTTCCATCACATCAATAACTTTTTTTTTTAACCACACATTCTCTATCAATTTACTATTCCAAAATATATTTTTTCCACAAATAATCTCCATCAAACATGTCCTTAGTATAGTTTAATAGTGACAATTTTTTGCCGTTTAAATTTTCTTTCAATTTTAACATTTATAAAATAATTATTTTCTACATATATATTTTGTTCAAAATTAATTATAAATAAAAATAATTGAAAGATTATTAATAAGCAAAAAAAAAA
>CAIGRN010175545.1:0-19008 GCA_903798345.1 Fraxinus anomala
AAAATTATACAAATCAAACACACTTAATTAACAATTCCCTACAAAATAATTTCTAGGCAATTACTTTCTTTGGAATTTATTTTATTTCCACTCATTTTCCAACTTTGCAATCAAACGGACCCTAAATGTACAACAAATTTGCTTTCTTGCTTCTTCTATTCCTACTTTAACAGAAGAAGATAATGGAAATCGGAAGCTTTCACCATTTACTGCTAATCACGGCGAATTTATTCTTTTGGGCCTCCTCCTTTTATGTATTGTTATCATCTAATCGCTCTGTTGCCCGTTTACATAATTCTGTCGATTTTGCTTTGTTTTGATTTATTTAGGCTATTATTGTCTTATATATTTAAATACCAAAATCATTATAGTGAGTACTACTCATTCTATTGTTAGATTCTTCTCCAGTTCTTGTACAGAAGTATAGAAACGCTAATTGTACCTCCTTTCTATGTTTGTGCAGTATATAGAGCCACATGAACATCAAAAGATCTCCCAGGCTGAATTGTTGGTTGTTGATGAGGCGGCTGCCATCCAATTACCTGTTGTGAAATCCTTGCTTGGACCTTATCTCGTTTTCCTTTCATCTACAGTAAATGGGTACAACATGTTCCTTTTCTTTGGTTTTTGGGTTAAATGAGTATGATAACTAATTTGTTTGGAGAGAACTTTAATTACTTAACATTCCTCTTGCTGCCACTACTTTGTGCATTGTTTTTACTTGGATTTAATCTTTGACATGTCCAAGTGATCCATAACTGATAAACTTCTTCCTCAATTTCCTCGTTCTAAAGCTATGAAGGTACTGGGCGGTCTTTATCTTTGAAACTGCTGCAGCAACTTGAGGACCAAAGTCATACTTCTACTAGAAGCACTGAGGCTGCATTTTCAGGTTCTTCAGTGATCCATTTTTCCCTGTTAGTTTTAGATTTTTAGTTCTGCTTATCATTAGCTTTTATTTTACATCATTGCATTCAGCACACATATTAAGAAGTGGCATGGGGTCCAATGTAGACGTGCTTCCCACATAATTAAAAACTGCAAGGTTCTCAGGAAAGCATCTATTGCCATCAAAATTTTCTATCTGGATTGTTATTTTGTTGCAGTTGACAAATTTGGTACCTAACACCCTCATTTGTGAAAATGAAGTCCCTCATTGTCTAATAGTCATAATTAACATTTTTATTTTTACTACCTTGTTTTGATGAACCAATAAATGCTACTTTTTTAATGATTGCATTATACCACTCCAAAGAAAAGGAAACATACATACAGTAAAGTATGGCCATGGCATGGAGATAATTTTAAGAATCTGAAAGTTATTTTTTGGAAATAGATACATGTTTGACTTGCAGTGACTCTCACTGGACAGAGTACCATGTTCAGAGCTAAGCGTCTTTCTGCCTTGTCTGTGCTTCTAACATGCTTTAGAGAAACTGTTTGGATGTTCTCTTGAATGTCTTAGGAACGAATGGAAGCTTTTAAAGGAGTCTGAAGTAATTTTTCGGAAACATTCTGAACTTATGTTTGAAATCTATGCACCAATTTTTGTGTCAGTAACTACCTATGGTTCTGATGCATGAATACTTGGCTCCCCATTTCTGGGTAGGACTCCTTCAACTTCAAATTTCTAAGCTAGTTTGTTCTTGCAGTTTAAATTAAAATGTCATTAAAACCTCACATCTTCATTTAATCATGGATTTTGGTTGAAGACATGTAGAAAAACATGTAGAAAACTATCCCAGTCACAGAAAATATTAAATAAAAAATAAATTAAAAGGTAAAGAAACAACTGATTCTCTTCTTTCGCCACCCCTACATGGTAGCAGCTCTCTCTTGTCCGGTGCCCTTCTGCTCCACCCAGTGCTCACTTCTCTTGCATTCTCCCCTGCTACTTGTCCAGTTTCCTTCCCTGTCCTCCACCGCTTCTAATTTAGATTGTGCATGAAATGGGTACAATAATATTACTTGTTACATGGAACAAGTTTCCCTGTAACCTCAATACATCGAAACTGAAATATCTTTACCAGATTATGGTCATCATATGTCATAGTTAAATCAGGAATAAGCATATAAGAATTTCTGTGAAATTGGACAAATCTCTATTGGACTTTTGCCAATATGATCCCGATTTAGGAAGTTATATGGGCGCACATATCGGTCAACCTGAGGGGCAAGTCTCGACAAAGGGTACCAATGCATTTGATGCCTCAAGTGGTTGAAGAGCAGCTTTCCTTCCTCGACAAGTAAAATACAAATAAGAGTTATGGCAAAGTGAGGCAGTAATTAAGGCATGAGCCTCAAACTGCTTTACAATGCTTTTAAGTAACTTCTGCTGGATAGACTTCTAGAGAGATGCATATATTCTGGAGACTCCTTAATGTTTTTCAAAGCACTAAGATATTTTGTTGATGGACTTTTGGACTGGGAAAACCATATAGAAAAGACACAAAATGATTAAAGGGGTAGCTGATCTTCTGTATTCTGTATTAATGCCAAATTGTTTTGAGATGACACACAAGTTATATTAGTTTATTTGAGAACTATAATGTGGCTGTTTTCTCTAGCAAAAGAAGCTTTCTATTATGTCAGACGCGTAGCATTTCTCGTATTTCCTATTTTCTAAGATTAAATACCAAATATGATATTAAAATTCATTTTGTAAATCAACATGCTTGGCTACCTTTAAATATATATAGGTAGGCTCTTCAAGAAGATTGAATTAAGTGAGCCCATCAGATATGCTTCTGGCGATCCAATTGAATCCTGGCTTCATGCTTTATTATGTCTGGATGTCACAACTTCTATCCCTAGTATCAGCAGGTTGGAATTTTTTAATTATTAAAAAGGTTATATAGAATAATCTCATTTCTCCCCATTGAGATCCCATACAATTTTTTCTTGCAGTCCACCTGATCCCAACAAATGTCATCTCTACTATGTTAATCGAGAAACACTTTTCTCTTATCACAAAGACAGCGAGGTATTTTTGCAGGTAATGCAAGTACTTGTGTGTGAAGTTACTCTCATGCACACAAGCATATGGATTCTTAAATGCTTATGTATTTTATCCTTTTCGTTACTAGGTTTGATGTTAATACATTGGTTCTCACACTAGTTGACATTTGCAGAGAATGATGGCTCTCTATGTTGCTTCTCACTACAAGAATTCTCCCAATGATTTACAACTGATGGCTGATGCTCCTGCTCACCACTTGTTTGTTCTAGTTGGTACGTATTCCTCATAACGATTCACTTCTTTATCTCTGTCTCTGCTAGCTGTTGGTTTAAATAGTTTTCTACAGGTCCCGTTGACGAGTCCCAAAATCATCTGCCTGATATTTTGTGTGTCATCCAGGTTAGATTTCTTTTTATGTGATGCATTGCATATAGACTACTACTAATTCTTTCTTTGTATTAAAATAGCAGACAATGTGTTTCTGGTGCACCATGCAAGATCAAGAGCTGTATTCATTTGGATTAAATCAACTTTATAGTACCAAAAAAAATTCTAGCTAGCAGTTTTTCGGCTACCACATGAACAATTTTATCTTGGAATAAATTAAGTTACATGAATTTTTCTATGAAAAAGGACTGACAAAAATGTCAAGTAAGCCATTTAACTTGAAATAATGGATCATATACATGATATTCATAAAAGGGAACCTTTTTTCTAACCTTACTTCTATTATATTGTATATAGTTCATCTGTTGTATATAATTCATTAGTCTATCTTTTCAGTTCATCATCATGTTCTCATAGAGTTTCTGATGTGTACTCCTTAAAATCTCAAGAATGGATCTGTTTGAAGTCCATCTTTTCAGTTCATCAACATGTTCTCATAGAGTTTCTGATGTGTACTCCTTAAAATCTCAATGGATCTGTTTGTGCTTGAACTCGTATATGTATATTGACCTGTGTACAGGTCTGTCTCGAGGGACAAATTTCTCGTAAATCTGCTATTAAAAGCTTAAGTAATGGTCACCGGCCTGCTGGAGATCAAATACCTTGGAAAATTTGTGAGGAGTTTCAGGACACAGTTTTTCCAAGTCTTTCTGGTGCTCGTATTGTGCGCATTGCCACACATCCAGCTGTAATGGGGGTAATAATTGTGAAAATTTTGTCAAAAGATTCAAACGTGTTTTTTACCCCTTCTTTAAGTCCCCTTTCTCCTATTGCAGCTTGGATACGGTTCTGTAGCAGTCGAACAATTGACAAGGTATGCTTGTTTCTACCAAAGACTCATCTTTCTTCTCATTTAGATTTTGAATAGTGGTTTTCCATCCTTCAGGATCATATGTTCTTATGGGTGATATGTAAAGAACCTTTATGTTCATGGGATTTATTGATCCCTAATAGTTAGAAATAGAAATGCTCGAATAGGAGATTATGGAAATATTTTCTTATAGGTTATTTTCTAGTCTAGTTAGGAATTAATATTTTTCTTTTAGCAAGGGTTTTATATTCTGTCCTTTTTTCCCCCCTTCTATTGATAGGATTGTACTCTTATTATATAAGGTTGATTATGTAATAAATCATTCAGCCTAAACTCTAAACTGGTATCTGAGCTTTGGTTTTCTTTTGGATCCCTAAAACCTTGGTTGAATCTTCTGGTTAACCTAAATCTTTGGTGACCCTCTACCTCTATCTCGCTCCGCGATCTCTACCCTATTTATCACTCCTGCGACCCTCTACCCTCCAATTCGCTCCGGCGGCCTTTACCCCTCTAAAATAGGGTTTCAAATTGAACCTTAAATTAAAACCCTAAAATAATTTCAAACTCTTTTTTTTCTAAAAAGAAAAATTGCAAATCTAGTTCATTTTCAACAAAAATTTGATGAAATTCTGAAATAAAAAAACTGTCGAAAATTGCAGCTTCTCCTTCACTGATACTGTTCATCGACACAATTTTACCCATGTGTGGTGGTTGCTGATTGGGGGAGTTTTTTCTTACAATTTATCCCTAGAAATTATTAAAATAATAAAATATCAAACCTTAGATTGTTGAACAAAACATTTCTTGCAGCAAACGGGTTTTCTACTAGTGATTTTTGGTGGTTCTCAAATGTGTTATTGTGGCATTTATTGTTCTTCAATTTTTACCATTTTAATTGTGTTGCGACCTTCTGGCTACCTTCTTAGAGTTGTGCGACCGTCCATCTAGTTGACGATGTCATATGGTACAACCTAGGGTTCCTACAACCTTTCTACACTACTTGCTACCAGATACCAACAAAAAGAAATAATATTAAGAAAAAAAATATTCCCATTTGCTACCAAGTATAGTGTGCATTTGAATCCACATCTTTTAGAAAAAATCCCCCACCTCATGGACACATGAAGTAGGCTTTGGCCAATAATAGCATGGACACATGAAGTAGGCTTTGGCCAATAATAGCATCTCCATCCTGATGCCCAATAGCGTACATAGGTCCAGGCGTCCAGCATGCCTTGACCACATTCCATGCCAGTTAGCATTACAGAAGAGCCCAATCCTCTCATCTCTACACTGCATCCGACCATGCCACCAAAGAGCTGCCAGCCTGTAACCTAAACTCTCAAACTCCTGCACACCTGCTCCTCAAGTCATACCTTCTCTTTCTTGGTTTCTGATTCTACAACTAAATCAGGACATACAAACCTACCCATTTTGAATGTGAAAATTTTGGAGCTCTTGAGGAAAATAAAATCACGGGAATACACAAATGTATAGAGATAAAGATGTTTTATATCTACACAATCCTTTTTTTCCCACTGATGATTGATGACCGTTGTTTGATAATTAGTTGTACTGATTTTGTTTTGGGGTGTGGAAAGAATAAATTATATCTATTTCTCATCTATTCCTTGATTGTGGGTTGCATGTGAGGATGGTGTAATGACTTTGAGTTTGTAGTTTTGGTGACTTGCATTCCAAATTTTCTCTCCTGTTTGGTTGTGCAAGGTGGTGTCTGTCATTGTTAGTTTTAAGATAAGGTGCGATGGTTTGTAATATTCAACTGTTGATGGTGAAAGTGGCTGAGTGGGTATTTTGTTTAAGTTTTGGAGAGAGGGGTAGGCCAATGGGGGATTTTAACTGAGTGACAAAAATGACAAATCCACTATATATTGCATAAAACCTGCTCAAGTCAAACTTAGACATTCATTTTGAAGGTAGACATGTAAGTAGTAAACTTAGTATTTGATTTCAAGGCACCTGGACCTGGATATTGCAAGCATATACTTTAAGAATTATGTCTGTTTGTAGTTATGCTGCTTCTGGTAGGCAGGGGGTTCTCTTTATAGAGAAGAAAAAATGATAAACTAAAGTAAATAAAAAAAAAAAAGAAAAACTCTAAACTTTAACCCGTAAAAGTAACATAATCTAATGTTAAAAGTGGAATACGACAAAAGGTCATTGATATCTAGCTTTTGTTAACCATGTCATTCATTTTTAAATGTTTTGTGCATTCATGTGAGGGATTATATTATCTTATTTCAATTTCCAGGAAACGATATTAATATGATGTACTATCATGTGCCTGCTTCTAAGCTTGTCTTCAATAAGTACTTGAATCATGACTTCTCAAATTTTGCTTGCACTGTTGTTTAAGTTTTGAGAATTATCCTAAACCTAAAAAGTTCACTATGAAAACTCTTGGCCAGTTTCTTATATAAAAGCCATTCCAGGTGATGTCATTGTTCTTGTTACCTCTGCCAAAATTAATAAGCCTAAGAGACCGTAGTCAATTCGTGATATAAGGGACTTGGCATCTTCTTTCGGGTATTTAGCAGCCCTTGAGATGTTTGATTGACTTGTCTATATTTTGAAAACCGGCTCGGCCATAGACCCGAAACCCGAAAAATGTTAAGGGTAAGGGTCAAGAAGTCTAATTGGCTTGAACCAGTTATCAAAAATAAATAAATAAATAAACAAATATACCACAATTTTGACATAAATATGTTAGTTATCCAAATTAGTTATGTATACAGAAAACACTTAGCTGCATTTAGTTTTTACTGTGTCCACAACAATCTATAGAAAATTAGACAACAAATAAATGAATGAAAAGATTAAATAGATGAATCGTTTAATTTTTTTAGCATTATGGCACGTTATCAGAATAAAATTAAATGAGCGTTTTCCCCTGCTTATTCACATATAATGAAGCATTATTGTTCACGGACTCTTGATAATTGACACATCAAATAACTCTTCATAGGTACTTTGAGGGTCAATTGTCTTCACTATCTGAAGTGGATGCTGAGGAAGGTGAGGATACCCCTCAAGTCAGAGTAGTTGAGGCTGCAGAGGTATGTCTCATGGTTTTTGTCTTTTAGCTTGTCATACATCTTTAAACTTTAGCTCTTTTCCAGCAAAACACAAGTACGTCGTGGTATTTCTTGTACATTTTTTCTTCTTTCTCTCTTTGGTAGAATTTTATTGCTTTGATAATATAATTCATTAATTGATCTATCTAGTTGACATAGTTTGTGTTAACTACTACTTGTTTTGGTTGTGTTGGCGATGCCGATTGTTGCATCAGTTGGGTTCTTTTCAAAGAAATGGTACTGTGGCAGCATGCAACCCCCATGCTGAAGAATTTGCAGAAATTTTTTCAGGACCTTTCATATTTTAAAAGAATCAGAGAAGTTTCAGAACAAACAAATTGGTTTATTGTCATTTTTGTGAAAAATGTCTGCTGGGAATTTTCTCCTTTCGTAAACAAGTGTAGCCTGGCTCTAAAATTTAAACTGCCGCAGGCCTCTTTGCTGGAAGAAAAAATACAGCCTAGAACAGACCTTCCTCCTCTGTTTGTACGTCTTCATGAACGACGGCCAGAAAAGCTCCATTATATTGGTGTATCCTTCGGGCTTACTCTGGATCTTTTCCGCTTTTGGAGGAAACACAATTTTTCTCCGTTCTTCATTGGCTCTGTTCCCGTAAGTTTCATTGTTTTCATCTTTGTATTGTTACATTTTATTTCTTTTTTTCCTCTATGTGAAGTTGAAAGATTGGTCTATGGTCTAATGTGGCATTTTTGTAAACCAGAGTAATGTCACTGGTGAACACTCGTGCATGGTTCTGAAACCATTAAATAATGATGATATTGAAACTAGTGGATCAGATCCGATGGGATTTATTCGGCCATTTTACCAAGGTTGGTCTAATATCCTTTTTTCCTTAAATCAAAAGGAAGTTTACATAACTAATTTGAAATTTTCAGTTCAAATATTTATCTTCTTAGATTGTTGTCAGGTTTCAGGCACATTTTTGTTCGACTACTGTCGACTACCTTCCGACAAATGGAATACAAGCTTGCGATGAGGTGTGACTGGTATTCTTTGGCTTTCTCAGCTGGTAAAATGATTCTCCAGTATCCTTACGCTTTTCTATATTTGCAGTATTTTGGATCCCAAGCTCAACTTCTCAGATCTGGTGGACCCTGCCTCATCCTCTTCCAATGGTTTTTTAATTTCAGACCCCCATCTTATGATGCGACTGGAAGCATATGTAAACAATCTATCCAACTACGAGAAGGTATTATGTCATCAATGATTAATATACTTCCACTGTGTATGAGTTTTTGAATGTATTAGGTACCCCTGATTTGGTGTCTCGTTGGAATGAGGTTTGGATTTTCTTCTTTCTAGAAATAGATTACTACAATGTAAGTTACAACATATAAAAATAAGAGAAATCGCTGGCTATTCACAAAATATGTTGGCAAAATGTGTATATTTATGATGTGAATAACCTGCGAGGCATAACATGCCTACTGCTCATTCCATCTACCTCTGTACTTATTTATAGGAAGCTTAAATTTCAAATTCTACAAGGACGGGTGTGAAAATTATAGGAAACTGAAAAATAAGGATCTCTACTTAGTTTTTCTTAGAGTTTCCTGAAATTTTGGGATATCTAATGCATGATCCCATGGTCTCCGAAAAAGATCCATGTTCAGCAGCTATTAATCCATCACTCAAAACTATGGTTTCCGTATACACAGAACTATTAATTCAGAGTAAATTTCATCAAATTTGCTCCAGACGTTTCATTTGTTGAAACTAAATTCTCGCTTAGCATTCTGAGACGTTCTCCCCACCTTTATTTTTATAGACGTTGACCTTTTTTTTGACAGCCTGTGGTTTTGTAATGATAATCTGTAAATTGTTTTGACTCTTCAGATTGATTTTTGTAAGAATGCTCTCGCATGTCAATATTTCGAGGAGAAGATTCCAGTTACACTGTCATATGCACAGGCTTCTGTTTTGCTCTGCATTGGCTTGCAGAATAAAGACATCCCTTATATAGAGGTATACTTCATTTCTCTTCATTATTTTATCGTTTGTTAATGCAACTGTTAAGTGAATAAAGATAGGAGTTATCATTATATTTGGTTTAAGTTGAGAACAATAACATCAGATTTCTTGTACGGTCATGTGGCTTAAATTCGGATGCATTTGTGGCACGCAAGAGCCACTTGTGTAGCTATCTAGCAATCCATTCCCAACCAAATTACAGAGTAAAATCCTTCGTCTGAGTGTATATTCTCTTTCTTCCACTTTAAAGAAGGGTTCTTCCACTTTAAAGAAAGGACTATTTGGGTGCACTGAAATTTTGGTTAGAAATGTTGTTAGTTGTACGTGTGTTTTAGGTAATAGGCGAGATAAGCCCCTGTTTAATATTCCAACGTTTATGTAGTAAACTTTTGTCCGCTTTCTTACTGTTGACGTAGGCTTATAAACCGAATCATGTCAAATCTATGTATGTTCTGTTATTTTCTTATCTATTTTTTTTCTACATTTTTACAATTCGTTTCTACAGCATGAACTTGTGTAATAATATCATGATATTGAAACTGTCTTCAATGTGGATGGTCATTTTCTTTTTATCCCTTTGTTTTGTAGCAAGAGATGAAGTTGGAAGGACAGCAAATATTATCTTTATACCTGAAAGTTATGAGAAAATTCCACAAATACTTGTATGGTATTGCAATGAAAGAGATTGATTCTAATGCACCTCATCTAACAGATAATGTAAGTACAGCTTATTTGTTGTAACTGCCACTTATTTATTGAAGATATAAATTTATATTATTAACTGTGGCTATGGCGTCTAGATTATGATGAAACCTCATGACATTTCTTTGGAGAAAGATCTTGATGATGCAGCTAAACAAGTCCAGGTTTAGCAGACTTTCTCACATTTATTCTTTTATGCCCCCCCGTTTTATCACTTTCAAAGATCTTCCTCACACGAGACTGCATCTAGGATGAGATGAAAGCCAAGCTAGACGGTATGCTGAATCCAGAGCGCCTTCAAAAGTACGCCATCTCAGACAAAGAAGCTGATTTTGAGAAAGCTTTGCAAAATGGAAAGATATCAACCAGTGGTATCATTAGTGTAAAATCAAATAAAAGTAAGATAGAAAAGCATGGGAAGCAAAAAGAGACCCAAGTGGGTGAGAAGAAGAGAAATAAACACGACCACACTACCAAATCAAATAAGAAGAGGAGGTCTTAACCAAATTAATATGGGTATACGGTTGTCTTATTTCTTGTTTTGATCTTTTATGGTTTTGTATGAAGGGAAAGAGTTGACTATTTCCTCTATTTAATTACCTTCTTAATAGTTTTGTCCAGTTTTTTTATGTAACAGTGCTGGTTTACGTAGTGATGGTCCTTATTTAACTAGCATTTCTGTAGATGCACAATTTTGATGAGTATACAATTCGATCATTATTAATATCTTATAAACTACTTATTGCATTTTTATTGTTACCTGCTGGTTGATGGGGTTCTCTCTCTTCTATATTGCTGCTGCTTTATACTATTTTGTTTTAGGTTGCCTATAAATAATAGGAATTCTACGTCTATCTTAGACCTTAAATTTGATGTTCTTTTTTGCTACGAGGGATGATTCTTTTATCACTTGTCTGCTTCGACCAATGCTTGTTATTTAAATCTTGACTGGATTTTATTCTGTAAAGGTCTTCGAGTCATACCAATCTCATTTATCCTGGAAAACCAAATGCATATACATGGTATTGTTTAGTTAAGCTTAAATATATGTTCATTAGTGACTTGGAAGAGTTGTTCTTAAGGATGCGATCGGTTGTTTTTTCCTTTTGACTTGCACGGAACTTACTGTTTAATGAGAAATGTGACTTTATATTGTTGATTGTTTTCTGTTGTCAGTGGCAAACACTTCGATTATGAGTCAGGGTGCCAACATAATGGCCCTAAAGTATCTTCTGAGCTATCTTAAAGGTGAAAAACTTCTAGTTTGAGACTCTGACCCACGGTGGAACATTTTCTTTAATACATGAAATTTAGTTGAGCTTGTGCTACTTTTCTTCTCCTAAAGTGGAGGTATTCGTGGGTGAAGTTTCTAGATTGGCATGCCTTCATTGAATGCATGTTTGAGTAACGTCATTTATTGTTGGTGTCGATCATCATCAGTCTAGATGAGTGTGCCCGTTATTTTATTGTTCAATGCATTAAAATACATGATAATTTTATTGAAGAATGAATCAAGGAGCTCACTCTCATCTAGATTGATGACAATTACTGATTAGCATTATTCAGACATGTATCTGTGAAATGGTGATAAAACCACGAAGGTGTAAACACCTGCTCTTGGGGTTAGTGGCTCAGATCGTGCAAAATCTTGAGGTGATTGAAAAATTGTTTTGATAGAGCCAATTCGAAGCTTATGTTAGGAGCCAAATCTAAGCCTATGTACAACAGAGAATTATTTTGCATACTGTAGAGGAGAAGACATCCACCCAGTTTGACGCCAATTCTTAGGCACAAATCTTCGTTTATCTCAGACCTCATCTTGTTGAGGTTTTTCAGTGCATTGTCTGTCAAGGAAATCGAAGGAGCGAGTCCTCCGTTCGTTGATGGTGCTGAAACAGGAAGAATGTTGAATCACACGAAGGATTCAGTCAAGCATATTAGTGTACTGACATTTATAAGTTTGTTATAAATTTTAACAGAATTGTGTATATTGTGCATATGGGAATCACCCGAACGGGGTAGTTAGCTTTTTCGTTCTAGACTGAATTGGTCTAGATATGAATCATAAAATCGAGAATTGAAGGGTTCGAGCTTGGTTCTTGTTTCTCGCTATAGAACCAAATTTTTAGTTCCAATATTAATTTTTGAATATCTCAATTAAAATATTATTTATATGAAATTCTTGAATTAATCAACAATGGTTTAGCCTGAAATGGTGTTGCATAATTATTTTCACAGGAACTATGCGATCACTCCAAGGTGCCTTCGGCATCTAGGGGTCACAGACCGACCATAGAATCCTGTTCAATGAGTGTAACTCATTAACCGTTTCGAAGTATAAAAACACCTGACCGAACCCGACCAGACCCTATCAGTTTTGGATTGGACCTTTCATTTTTAACCCGGAGAAGTACACATCAATGAACCATACCCAGTAATAAAAGCACCTGACCGACCAGTATCGTTCGGTTCTGTTTTCAACACACACTGTTCGGACTACACAGTGCCCACAAGTTACTAAGCGTGAGTTGTAGTCGCAACTCATGCATTCAGAATTAGACTTAATTTGTTCTTGTTGATTTGTACACATCAATGAACCATACAACTCATGCATTCAGAATTAGACTTAATTTGTTCTTGTTGATTTGTACACATCAATGAACCATACCAGGGATACAATCTGAATGATTTGTATCAATGTATTCGTTTATCAAATTCAAAAGGCCAATTTTTTTGTCAGTGTGCTTATGCTTAAAAGATTTACCTTGTCATGAGGCTGATCGGATGGAAATTGAAGGAGAGAATCTGAAAGAGATCGAAGATGAAGATTGAGCTGACATTGAAGTGTAGCAAATGTAAACCAGATGGAAGAGAGTGAAATTCTTGAAAACGCCATTGGCTTTTGCACCCAAATGATGCTCCAAAGAGAGATACAATTCAAGAAGAAGCAAGTAAAATTCTTGAATGTGTGTGTGGTGGGGGTGAGGAGTGGTCAGTGGTAGAGGTGGGAGGCACTGGGAGCATGAGGGGTGTTATTTTGGGCTTGCAGTATTATATGGATTGAGGCTTATTTTGTGGTGACAAAGTCTCGGGCCACCTGCTGACTCGTGAGGGCTCAGATCATGGACGGTTTGGGTTTGTTTCACCATGAGATCTAGTTCGAGTCGAGCTCGAATTTTAATAAATAAATATGTAAGAGTGTAACTGAAAAACCGTTAGATAAGTGCACGCATCTTAAGTAAATTCATATATAGTTGTGTTGTTTTGGTTAGAGATGAATGCAGGTGATTGGATTGTCTACACCTTGTTTGGAAATTTGTATTACTTTCATGTTGATTTAAGTCACTTTGCATGAGAAACTCTACTAAAATTCGCTAAATCATTCGAAGTCAGCACCAATTCATGATTAACCTTGATGGTGAGTTTGACACCTAACTGGCATCCATCATTGATACGTTATTTCTCGAGTTCACTAGAGTTATACGATGCTCTTTCCCTTTTCCTTCCCCTCCATACACCCTTAGTATTGTCATTCGTTGGTTACTTGTGCTTCCTGAAGATGTCAAACGGATCTGTATTGTATCTCGCAAGGGCCAACATGAAGAATCTCATCACACACCGGTATGACAAACTCCTCGTTTTAGCTATTTAGTAGCTAGTGAGCGGTATAGAGAAGACGGTCCTTTCTCTTTTAGGAGATACGTTATCATAATTTGTATTTATATCGTAAATATAAATAAAGAATTTTCTTGAAAAGTTATTGCTTCCTCGAACATCAATATTTAGGAAGGACAGAATGCTCATCCCAAGGCATGTGATTTGACAAATTTGAAGTACACAATGTTCTTTAATTTAGCAACTGTTTAAATTGTGTACAAGTTGCAATAGTTGGACAATATCTAACAAATGTTTTTTTATACGTACTAACAAATTTTCTAATTGGGTGACAACATTAATGGATACTGCCTGTTTTGCATTGGAAACTAAATTAAAAAAATAATTTGAAAAATAGGAAGAATTAAAAAAGTAGAATTGATTGAAATTCCAAATGTTTGATTGCCTGATATTAGCATGCACATCCTCCTCTGTTCTCAGTTCCAGAAATGGATTCCGGTATTCGTTGGAGTTCACTGCATGAAGAATGGTATACAATGAGACGAGTCGAGACACAATGTGATAAGGTAGATTCAATGGTACAAAAAGAGCTTAATATCTTCTCTTGAAAATGAAAAAATCTCACCAATGGGATGGCGTCTCTTCATCCGTCTCCCAACTGGACAAAAAAAAGGTCGATTTAAAATTGAAGAGAACGGAAATTTACGAATGAATCAAGGACTTGTTTAGTTCGCATTACTTTGACAGTACTATACAGAATAACGGAAAAGATTATACTTCTTTTCTTGCTTAATCCTGTATAATACTGTCGAGTCGAGCATATCAAACATGTGTGCATATCAAGAACAAGAAAATAATTTACATGTTCACTGGCTCACTGGAAAGTGCAGTTTCAGCAACACAAAAAAATGCAGCATCCACGTTGTAATCTTCTTTAGCTGAGGTTTCAAAGTAAGGTATGTTTCCCTGGGAAATACACCATTCTCTAGCTGTTTTCTCAGAAACCTGGACAAAAGGGATGCTTTACAATGTCAAAAGGACTAATTGAGTTATTGACTGTGTTAAAGTTATACGATTATACGCCCTTACCGCACGACTATTTCCACCGTCTACATCTACCTTGTTTCCAATCAGTACAAAGGGGAAAGTGTCTGGGTTTGCAGGGTGTACCTGGAGGTATTGTACTGAGAAAGTTTACTAAAAAATCATGAATTCGCATCAACGGCCACAATTGGAGTGCTATATATACAAGTTAAGATCTTGTCTATGGTACTATTAAGTGTTTGCAAGAAGCGTGTGGATGATGTGACATCGATTCATTGGTTGGTAAATCTGAACATGATGTAAAATCACGATTCACCTGTTTGAGAAATTCTTCATGCCAATTTTGAAGTGTTTCAAATGATTTTTGTACATTAACATCATACACAAGAATGCAGCAATCTGCCCCTCTATAAAATGCAACTCCTAGGCTTTGGAATCTTTCCTGCCCTGCTGTGTCCCAAATCTGTTCAAGTTCCAATTCATGTATTAATTTATAAACATATTAACGGACGTTAATTCAGTGAAGTGGATTAGATAGTACCGAACAATATTACTTTTTGTACCTAGTAAAGGCATAACAGAACTTACTTGCAAAGTGACCAGTTTGTCATCGATCAGTAATTCTTTGGTGATAAAATCAGCGCCGATAGTCGTTTTGTACTGTTTTCGGAAAAATTTGTATGCATATCTTGAATCATAGTTAACGAACTACAAAACAATGTCATGTGGAATGTACTTAAAAAAGCCAAAAATAAACAAAAAAGAAAAAAAGAAAGAAAAAAAAGAAGCTAAAATTCCATCAACTGTATTTTATTGTATCTACAGTATTTTCTGATTAATCAATACAATTTTGTACTGATATAAAACCATCTCGTGTTAAATTTAAACGATGATCATAATAACAAACTACGGAAGAAATGCACGATGGTGACTAGAGAAGGCATGCTTGGTATATTGTACTGAAATAGGACTAGATAAGAGGAGAGGCATTTGACAAAATCTGTCAGTCGAGCATGCCAAACTTGTTATTAGTGCAGTCGTGCCCGAGCCATACGAATTCAATAAAACACGCTTTTATTTGCGTTTTAGACCTCATGTGTTAACATATAGTGAATAATTGAGACAGGAGCATCCATCCATTGTAAACAGGAAACGAAACAAAATTAACATATTAAACCAGTGAACTGAAGGATACTGATTCATCAAAGATGTCTTTCCCACCCTGAAAATTATAGATCAGAAAACACATTTTCACCAATAAATTGATACAAAATAATATAAACCTCTTTAATGAACTTTTGAATTGGAGAAAAAAAAAATTCGTGAAAGAACAGAAAATTAAGAAGGTGAAAACCTCACCCGCTATCGCCGAGAAGGATTATTTTGAGCAAACTTCTTTGTGGCATCGTCATCTCAACCAGCTGAAATTTACAGAAAATGACTGAATATAGGGAGAAATAAGAACCACAAAAGATATAAATATTGCGTACTTTTCAAGCAAATGCACAGTCTTGTTTACTTTTCTCTTTTATGGGAGGAATCCTTTTTATTGGAAAAAAAGAATGAATCTTACAAGCTTTGAGTGCTTTTGTTGAAGAATCGTGCATCCCATGTCAAGTTTGGTATTCTGGTTATTGTTTAATTTGGATTTGAATGTTTCATACGAATTATGAAGACGGCTGATGACAGTTGAATTCCGATTTGTTTTTTGGCCAACTTTTGACAAATTTATTTGTTTATTATTCTTGTATATGCTTCAGTAATTTGTTGGAATCTTTCACACTAATATTATTCTTTAAATGGACAAGATACGGTGTAATGATTAGACCGTAATCAAGCAAATATATGGTTGAAGCTAAAATATCAATAAATAAACTAGTGCCTAAAAATTATGAGTAATGCTAGGTAGTTTAACTGAGATTACAACCTCGGACTAGGTGACGTTAATGTGTCATTAAATTATAAGTAAAATTAAATAAGTCATTTTATTTTTCATTTTATTTAACTTATTATTTAGAGTCACTTAAATTGAGGTTGTAATTCTAGTGGAGCTAAATAGCATTACTTAAAAAATATTCATACAAAGATAGTGTGGATATTGCTTGTAGAATCGAGTAGATATTGCTCGTAGAATATATGTTGTGTGGTGTATTATTTCAAGGCTACATAAAAACAATTATAAGAAGTCTTAGAAATGGAAAATAAAAATCACTAAATATGTAAGATAAGATAGATACAAAACATATAAAATGACACCTCGACGTCGGCTCTTCACCACATGGGATTGTAGTATGTTCCAAGGGTTGGACTATTCGTCCATTAAAGCGGTATGTGAGTTATATTAAGAACGTAATGAAATGGTTTGGTCCTCGTCTGGTGTGATCATTAGAGCATCGAGAGGATCTTTTCTTAGTATGAGATGACCAGAAAGAATAATACAATTTATCGTGATCACAGTAAGCGCCGACACATAAAGTTAACTAATGATTGTTTCTCACATATTGTTATCGTCTCTTCTTTAGGAAAAAAAAGTTCAAGGCGGCCCACGTGCCCTCAATTTACATGCATGCTTTATTGAATTGAGGTTTGGCACAACTGCAGAGTTTATAACTTTTCAGAATTAGTAGAGAAAATAAATTGTATGAAAATTTTGTTCTGACTTTCTTGTAAATTTTAGCATCCAAATTTGTTTTCATAAAAGTTAAAGACCCCGTTTCCTGTGACCTCACAAGTCATGGTTTAATGTGTGTTTGTAAAAGTTAAAGTTAAAGACACCTTTTCCTGTGACTTCACAAGTCAAGGTCTGGAATAAATGGTAGGAAAGTTGCCACGAACAAGGCATCACAATGATTCCCTATTGGGGGTGGGGGTGGTGGCTTTTAAGTTAGTAGGGTTAACTTTTCATAAATTAATAATGTTGGGACCACAAATTTTCTATAAATTAATTCCAAAAATTGAACTCTTATTAATCTATCAAGATATAGAATGTGTACTAGATATCTTTGATTTCTAACATGGTTGTGTGTGTGTGTGTGTGTGTGTGTGTGTTTAACGAAAATTACCATCAGTTAATCAAAAATACATTGATACATGATGATAAATAACATTATTCTTACTACATTTACCCTTGTCATTAATAATGTGTAAATTTCCTCTTAAACCTTATTACTAAGATGATATCAATATCAAAATTTTGGAGCCTGTTACACGAGGGAGCACTTGAATCACCGACGATGTTAAATTGTTTCAATTATTTCTTGTTGCAATACTATGATTCAAGTTTTTAAAGTACATTACTAAAATTTTAGATGAAATCTAACCAGTCTCAAATTACAAGGGGAACAAAAATAAAAATAAAAATAAAAACTTCGTAGTACATGTAACTTTAAACAAAATTTTTAATAATAAAATGAATGGAACCACATGTTCTTATAAGGGAATTTCGTATGGTAGAACTCGTGTAAATTTATTAACCTTTTTTTAAAGTAATAAGATATTAATTTAGTCCGGATTTGAGTTACTTTAAAAAAATAAAAATAGACCTCTCTATCCTAATAATTAATAATTTCTTTTTGAAATCGTGTGTAAAATTTCGGTCCCACCCATCACATAAGTAAGTTAATAATTACATAAAAGTACAAATTATATTATATAAGAACTAAAATTGTACTTCAAGATGTTAGTTTGCACAAGGCACCATTTTTGAGATTTTTGACTCTTGAGTTGTCTTCAAGATGTTATTGTGATTGCCTTCTCGTTGTAGCCAAAAGGTTTCACCTTAACATAGCATTTCAACAACTTTGGAGATATTTTAGGTATTTCTTTATTGTTGTCATCGTCATCTGATAATTTTTTTGTAAAAAAGTAATGGCGGGAATGTGGCGGACTCAGCACCCAACGAGCTCTCACGATCGTCCGTGCTGGATCCGTCGAAATTTTTTTTTTGACAATAGATAAATATTTTAGCTTATATAAATGTTATTTCACTTCATTTTCAAATGATTCTTTTAGGAGTTTGTTAGAGCTTGTAATTCTTATGAGATGTCTCTTGTTCGATTCCCTAGCTTACTATTCATATATTTTTAGTTCTCCAATTTTTACCATTTTACAATTTTTATTAAAATTAATGACAATAAGGGAGGGGGAGTCGAACTCATGACTATCCTTTTAGATTATTGGAATTCTTCTCATTAAGGCACTTGTTGAATTTGATATTATTGTTAACATAATAATATATATTTATGTTTAATAGTTTTAATGCAATTGTAAAAATTCGAACTCGAGCCATTCCTTTGAATTATAACTTGGCCACAATGTAATTTGGTGAGTATTTTTAACTTGTA
>CAIGRN010175560.1:0-15793 GCA_903798345.1 Fraxinus anomala
TTAAGTTTAAGAGATGGGCCGAACCCACTTGAACTTATATTAATATGCTATTAGGGTTTGAGAATTGGAGGGATTTTTTCATTATTCTTGTTAGCACAAGAAAAGAAACCCTAGCCGTCATTCTTGTTCTCTGTGTGGATCGCCATTGGAGGCTGGACAATTGGACAGCTTGGATTGCAGATCGTGATAGTTGGAGTTTAAGAAAAAGCAAAGGAGTTTGCATAATTCATCAAAGGTATAATTTCTATCACAGTTTCTATCTAAACACAATGTAGATCCTTGTATGGAAATTGAAATTATTTATTTTCTGCTGCGCATGATTAAGTAAATTCCCAAACAGACGACACCGACACTGATGAGATGTAGTGTAGCGATTTTCACAATCAACACTCTTGTCGAAAAAGTTACTCAATCGAGTTGATTCAAATATGAAATGCACACATATTTTATTCTTTTCTTCTCTCCAAGTCCATTTGTGTTTTTGTATAGCAAGTCAAAACCTCGTAAATCAAATTCCATAAATCTATTTTTCAACTTTATTTATGAATAGTCAAATTTCCTCAATTAAATTCTTAATTAAGTTTAAATGATTGCATATAGTTGGTCTGAACACATCATAAAAGGTATGAAAGCTACTTGTTTATTAATCATGAATTATAAATTTATTCATCTAAACTTAGAATTTATATTTAATACATAATTAGCCAAGTTTAAAATTAACTTATATTTATTTTTAATTTTAAAAACGATCAAATAAGTTACTTTTTCTCTTATTTGTTAAATAAGTAACTTATATATAATGCATAAGCGAGAGTCAAAAGACACTAATAAAACTCTTCAGCTGGCAGGTCACAAAATATCCTATCAACTAAATTCATTGAGTTGATGATGAAAGAGATTTATCATAACAACCAAAATGAGAACAAAATAATTAAAGTTGGTTTTGATTTTCAAGAACCATCAATTAATTGGTGTGTTGTTAAGGGAATACGAGTGTTTGACAAGAACTTCGTTATCTACGTTGGGTAATATGATTGTAACAATTTCTTGACGATACTAATATAAATGAGTAGGCTATTTGTTATAATTATTGTTCAAGATTAAATTTAGGTCTAATGAAATGGATGAAATGAGATAAATTAGACCCAAATGAGATGAATTGGTTTTGGAATCAAAATTGAGCAATTTGAGTTTTGCACATGCGTACACATGCTATTCAACCATGTGTATACATGGCTTGAGCCTGCAAAAATAAAAGCAAAAATGCTTATACCATGTGTACACATGGATTATACTATGCAACGAATAGGCCAAAAAACTAGCCGTTATGCTGATTTTTTTAATTTGATTCTTGGCAGCTTTTCATGAAAATACTCAACTTTTCATGTTAGCATGGCACTATTTTGTGGATGATGAATTGAAATCTATAAATTAGCGATAGATTTCAATTACAAATACAACAAATTAATAATCAAAATCATATTATAGTGTTTTTAAATCCAATTCATTACATATTCAAACATTCAAATTGTTCTTAACTTTTTGGAAGATAAATACGAGTGCTTAAGTATTTTCTTTTTCAAAACTTGATAAATCCTACAAATCATTTGTCAAGAATCCCTGTAAGCACCAATTAAATCGTAGGTGGAGCAAATATCGTTTGAGGACAACGATCTTGTGTTTGAGCATTTTTGATTCTTTCTTTTTGTTGTCTTCTCCAAGGACAATATTCCAACACTATTTACTTAACATCAATTTAGGTGATAGTTGGATTAGGAATGACAAATTTTCATGCCCTGTCCCGCATGGTAAAGGAAATGGAGATAGAGCACACGGTCTTCATGAATTTACCTAATCTTATTTATTTATTTTTTTTGAGTATTTTAATTTAAATAGTTTTTAGAAAACCAAAAATAATATTCAAAAAATAATTGAAGCGGTGAATAAGTATATTTTAGCGTGTGTTTGACACTCATTTTGGGGAAATAATAGACTTTGGAATAGTGATTGATAGAAGAATATGTAATTAAAAAGTAAGGAAATTTTTTGGCTTTTTTTATGTAATATTATTTTATTGATAGAATGTGTGGTTAAAATGAAAAAAGAGAAAAAAAAAATAAGAAATAAAATGAATGTCAAAAACAGGGGCTTAATCCTACCCCATCCCACCTAGCCTCCAAAAAACAGGGAAACGACCTTCTCGACCTATCTACCTTATTGTCATCCCTATATTGGGTTACTATCACATTATTAAAAGAAGTTGTGATTAATAATAATCACACTACATCTAAACTAGTATTCGATAGTATTATTAAATATTAATTAACTGAAAAATAGCGTCGGATGCTTATAACCATCTCATGAAGTAACACACATGCAATGGTGGCTAGCTTCCTCGCTATAAGGGCCAAGTTGACCGGTGAAATATTGTAGTGAAACAATGAATATGGCTCAAGAAAGAGTTTTGCTCTTTGTCTAGGGCCATGTGGGCCCTGGATCAGGGGGCACCAAACGCCCAACCAATAGGCGGCGACACATGCGCCCCATAGTGGCCCTATCTCTCTAAGCAAAACTCATCAAGAAATAGACCCTCATGACATATTCAAGAAGAGTTTCTGACTTTGTGTGGCACTGAACCAAACAATATTTAAGCATGAGTGAAAAAAATGCTTTGTGGGCAACATTCCAATGTTAAATTTGGCAACATTCCAATGTTAAATTTGATGCAAATTAAAAGTGTGACAAATCTCGAGTAATAAAAATCAGAAGCCAAAATCTAAATTATTTAGTTCAGTTCGAACCCTTTAAAATCAGATGTCAAACTCAAACTTATAAACACTTCCCAAACATACGCTAACTAGTTTGGGGCAAATTAGTTTTCTCCTCTTAAACGTGATAAAATAATTGTCGCAAAAGTTGTTACTTTCCCGTTCCATTTATATAGGTTGATTTAATTTTTCACATTGATTACTAAATCTTATTTAAATATATTGGAAAAATAATTTTTACCAAAAACTTTCATAGTTTACCTTTATTTAATTATCAATAACTAGTAGTAAATTATTATTGAAAGTAGTAAAGAAATAATGATATATTAGTAAATGAATAAGATAAAACATTCTTAATAAAGAAATAAGACTATATAATTGAAAGAAAAAAATAAGGAAAGTCGGCTTCTATAAATGAGATGGAGATAATATAATTGAAAGTCCACAAAAGTATTTTTTATCGATACCTGGCTCAAGTTAGTGACATTTATGTCAATTTTGCACTTACTATCTATAGCCCATTGGGCCAGATAGTCTCCTTCCTTTTCTACTTGAACAAGATACAGTTGAAAAGAATTCTTTAGAAGTAGGCAAATCGTTCGTTCATGGCGTAAACTCTTGCCAAAAAATTCACGGCTTACCGTAAAGAGAGACTCTTTCTATAAGAACGAGCAATTTGGATTGCCTAATCAATGGTTTTTTTCCTCCATAGAAATCATACCAAATCTCTCTCAATCTCAACCCTTTTAAAGAGTGGTTTCACTCCAACTCTCAAAGACTTCAACAATTTCCTTCTCTTCCTCACTAGAAATCAAAGATTCAGTGCCATTATTCACTTCTTTTCTCAGCTCACCTCTAATAAAATCGAAGGTGACTCCCAAACGCACACAATCTTCACCAAAGCTCTAATAAAAGAGCACAAATATGAAGCTGCTGCAGATTTCTTGAGAACCCACTTGGAGAAATCAAAGATTTTTGATAAAGAACGAATCTTTGATTCTATAGTCCAAGGCGTTTGCATATCTAACAAAGAACCTGAAAAGGGTCTTTCTCTATTGACGAAATTTTTGAAAATGGATGGTGGTACTTTTCCTTCTTCTTTTACTTTTTGTTCATTAATTTATTCGTTTAGTTCTATAGGGAAATTAGATAGAGTGGTAGAAGTGTTAGAGTTGATGTCTGATGAGAAACTCAAGTACCCTTTTGATAATTTTGTTTCTAGTTCTGTGATTTCTGGATTTGTCAGGATTGGGAAGCCTGAACTTGCAGTTGGGTTTTTTGAGAATGCTGTAAAGTCATGTTCTCTGAAGCCTAATGTTGTTACTTGTACAGCTCTATTGGGTGCTTATTGTAAACTAAGTAGAACTGATGATGTTTTAAATTTAGTTACTTGGATGGAAAATAATGGGTTGGCATTTGATATTGTATTTTATAGCAATTGGATATACGGGTATTTGAGCGAAGGAATAGTCTGTGAGGCATTTCGAAAATATAGAGAAATGGTAGATAGGAAATTGGAGTTGGATACTATTAGTTATACTATACTTATAGACGGGTTTGCGAAGGATGGAAATGTGGAAAAAGCTATTGGATTTTTGTACAAGATGAGGAAGGACGGAGTGGAACCGAATTTAGTTACTTACACCGCGATTATTATGGGATTCTGCAAGAAGGGGAAATTACAGGAGGCATTTGCAATGTTTAGAATGGTTGAAGATTTTAGAATTGAGGTTGATGAATTTACTTATGCGATTTTGATAGATGGAGTTTGCAGGAGGGGTGATTTTGATCGTGTTTTACAGCTGCTTGATGAAATGGTGGAGAAAGGTATAAATCCAAGCATTATTACGTACAATACTGTCATTCACGGATTGTGCAAAGCTGGAAGAATGTCTGAAGCAGATGATTTCTCTAAGGGCATAGTTGGAGATGTCATCACGTACACTACATTGTTACATGGCTATGTTAAAGAAAGGAGTGTGTCGGGGATTTTAGAAACAAAGAGGAGACTGGAAGCGGCTGGTATTCATATGGATGCAGTCATGTGTAACATACTAATTAAAGCACTAGTTAACGTGGGATTATTTGAGGATGCTCTTGCAGTATTTAAGGCACTACCAAAAATGAACTTGTCAGCAGACTCTGTTACTTATTGTACTCTGATTGAAGGATACTGTAAAGCAGGTAGAATTGATGAGGCACTTGAAATGTTTGATGAGTTCAGGGAAATATCTAATTTTTCAGCTGCTAGTTACAACAGTATTATTTTTGGGCTTTGCAAAAAGGGCATGGTAGATATGGCAATTGACATTTTCATAGAATACATTGAGAGAGGTTTACCTCTGAATAAATCAGTGTATCAAATGTTGATGAGAGCAACATTTAAAGAAAAAGGCGCAGATGGCCTTTTAAATGTGATTCATGGAATGGAAAATGTTGTAGTTGAAATATTTGATATTATATGTAATGACGCAATTTGTTTCCTATGTGAAAAGGGTTTTCCTGAGGCTGCATGCTGTGCATTACTGTTTATGAGAAGGAAAGAATCAATGGTAACAAGCAAGTGTTACCATTCAATCTTGAGACTTCTTCTTTTTCATGGCAAAAAATCATTGGCTCAGCCTATCTTGACTTCATTTGTTAAAGTTCATGGTGTGTCTGATCTAAGAGTGAGCGGGGTAATATTATATTACCTGTGTTTCAGTGATGTCAAAAATGCCCTTAAATTTCTTGCAAAGATGAAAGAGAGGACATGGGCTATCACTATTCCTTTTGCTGTTCTTGAGACACTTGCAAAAGATGGTAGGGTTATGGATGCATATGAGCTTCTTGTGGGTGCAGAAACTAATGCCCCTGTCATGAATGTTGTTGACTACTCAGTTATAATTGATGCCCTTTGCAAGGAAGGGCACGTAGATAAGGCTTTAGATCTCTGCTCTTTTGCTAAGAATAAAGGGATAGCTCTCAATATCATCACCTATAATTCAGTCATAAAGGGATTGTGCCGCCAAGGGTGTCTGGTTGAAGCTTTTAGATTGTTTGATGCACTGGAAAAAATTGGTGTGGTTCCTTCTGAAATTACATATGGTACACTGATTGATGCTTTAATGAAAGAAGGAATTTTACAGGATGCCAGGATGCTGTTTGAGAGGATGTTCCTCAAGAACCTTAGGCCCAATACTCATATTTACAATTCATTAATT
The DNA here is from genome assembly GCA_903798345.1 of Fraxinus anomala. Lineage (NCBI taxonomy): Eukaryota > Viridiplantae > Streptophyta > Magnoliopsida > Lamiales > Oleaceae > Fraxinus > Fraxinus anomala. Next base: position 5,972 of record CAIGRN010175560.1, read on the forward strand.
AATGGGTATTGCAAGTCAAGTCTACTTGAGGAAGCTTTAAAGCTTCTCGAGGATTTACAGGTTAGATGCCTTAAGCCAGATGGATTCACAGTTGGTGCTCTGATCAATGGTTATTGCGTGAAAAGCGACATGGAAGGAGCTCTGAAATTCTTTATTGAGTTTAAAAGCAAAGGCTTATTACCAGATTTCCTGGGTTTTATGTTTCTGATTCGGGGTCTGTGTGCCAAAGGAAGGATGGAAGAGTCTCGGAGCATTTTAAGGGAGATGCTTCAGGCTGAATCTGTCATTGATCTCCTCAGAAGAGTTGATAGTGAAGTTGAATCAGAGTCCTTAGGAAGTTTCCTCACCATTCTGTGTGACCGAGGAAGTATTCAAGAGGCTGTTGATGTTCTCGATGAAGTTGGATCCATGTTTTTCTCTTCTGGGAGGAGTTCCAGTGCTTACAATGGATTGAATCCACATGATATGAAAGCAAATACTGAATTTGGGCCGTCATTCTGCCGTGCAGTCAATTTGCATGCTCAGTCATGTGGCATTGAAAACTTAGAAAATATGCCAAAGTTTCGTGACGATCTAGAAAGCAAAACATGTAACTGGCAAGGATTTGATTCTTATTATGCTCTTATTTATTCACTGTGTTCAAAAGGGGAGCTCTCAAAGGCAAATAGACTGGCGAAAAAGCTCTTGCATTTCGGGTAGAGGTTTGTTGCAAAAGCTCCTAATACTTGCTTCGAAGACCAAGGGGGATCTCCTTTTCTCTTCATTGCAGGGAAGTAGCCATACACGCACATCTGTAGGTATGTTCATTTTTATATTTCTTTCTAATTGTTAAAATATTGTATTAAACTATTTTAGGATTTAGTTTGAACATATGGGCATTCAGGTGGTACAGAAATTATAAGAAGTTAGCTTCTTGCCACGGTTATTTCTCTTCCTGACTTGTGGAAGAGATTACGAAAATTAATTTGCATGTTGTAGGAAACTTATAAATCTAAGAAGCATTGAACAAGGATACAACATGACCAAGCCTCGTGGACACATCATTTTTTTCATAATAGGATATGATAATCACGCAACACAGTTATGATCAAATGATCTCGTATGTATATGGGAGTGTACATATGCTTATGCTTTTTCACCCGCGTCCTTACGGATATGTACATTTTGTAATGCCCAAATTTCTATAAACCCCCGGAGAGTTACCAAAAGTCATTTCTTGACATCAATATTACGGAAGTGATAGGAAAATTTTATAATTTGAAATAAACAATCTAATGTGTACAAGGCATGGTTTATATATTAAAAATACTTAAAATAATATACTTATCAAGGAAAATCAATGACTTTACAAGACAATGAGTCAAATAAATCTACGAACACGTTCATGTTTCCAAACTTAAACGCATAATGCATAAAATAATTGATTTGGTCTAACATATAATAATAAAAAAAAACAATTATTTTATTATCTGAGTCAATACTTGGCTAATTCCTGGCACAGCAACACCACTTATGATCCAACTATAATTATGCATATCTGATATTAAATTTTCATTATGTGATGTTACCATAAACATGAATACACAAGGAACGTTACATTTCAAGATTGATTATAAGCATCAATCTGCATATCAATTACTTCAAATCTGAATAATTTCTTTTGAAAAATCATGCTATTTGATTTTTAGCCTAACACGTACCATGGGATAAAGTGACTTAAAATATTTGAATTTTGACTGGTTGATTCTGTCATGTACAAACAAAAATCTCAGTGAGCAACACTTCAGGTCAGGTTTGTGGTTTGGCTTTGAGACTTATTGTGAGATGGCTGGTCTAAGAATTGGTTTGAATTGGTTTCGCGCTTACAAAAACAGGACGTATGTGAGAAACTGGCGGATGACCTGATCATGCAATCAGCCTTGTATTTTCTCTAAAGATGCACATTTGTCTTTCTTTTTTCGAAGTGAAGACCTTTATATATAGACATTCTGTCTGATGTTGCTACTTATCAACATGGTCAAAATTTGCTCATATAAACAGGCTTAGTGATTCTGTTTCTTACATTTGAATGAATATTTATCAATTCTGACATTTTTTTTTTTTTCCATTTTGCACTTGCAGGTTCATCATGCTATGATCATAGCCATATGGTTTGTAGATTCCATCGGATTAAATATGTTTTGAGAACAAGGTACTTTTCTGAAAATAGCTCTTTATAGGTACTATACAGTGATTGTGGAGGTAAAATATGAAAAGATATTAATTAGATAGATTTTTGATAATAGCAGCACTACAAGGACTTGTTTGGTAAGTTGGATTGAACAGACTAGACGGGATAAAGGAAGAAAGTTGTTTGATACTTTCTGAGGTTGTCATGTCCAATCTTATATACCGAATATGTTTCATAAATATGCGTATGTTACCCATTTTAAGATTTGTATAAATTGATAATTAGTTTTTTGTCGTAAATAAACCTCTGTTAAAAATGTGTAGTTTCCCTTGACATTGTAATCCTCAGAGTAACTAATAAAATTATCGAATTTAGGTTTTGATAGGGTTTTATATAAATCTAAAATCTTTAAAATTGAATAGGGATTGGCATTCTAAGTCTCAACCTATTAAAGATTTAGACTTTATTAAGAGCAAGGATTTATACAACTTACCAAAAGACCGAAGGATTAATAACTCACTCTTTTCAGAATATAATTCTTATATAAAATTTAGCCAATTCTTCAGATTATTTATATCGTTTGGATTTGGATATTGGGACCCTTTTCTGTCTTACATATAGCCACTAAATCCATGGAAAAGATATATTTGTTCCCTGCCTGCCGCCCCCTCTAAAAGAAGAGAAAAAGATTTAACACTTTCAGAAAATAAGACATAATATAAAAACACTGGCGTGTTTGGTTAGCTAAACTTGACAATATTAAAGGAGAAAAAAGAAACAAAATAATCATTTATAATGTCTAGTACTGCATCCATTTACATACGTTTCTAAAGTTTTGGTTAAAAGGTAACAGAAACAGTAGTATGGTGCATATCTGAAAATGTATACATACATTTTCTTCATTTCAAAAGTAAAATACCGTTCTTATTCATAGATTGAGTTTGTTTTGATTCTTACCCTTATAAAGACACTGATATTAGCTCATTCAGAAAGACCACGAAGATATTTATGCAACAGACTCGGATTCTTCTTGAATTTTGGAACTTTTTTGAGGGCTTCAACGTACTCGGGTGATAATCTGCCAGTTGTTTTGTAAACAAGGGCAATTGAACGCAAAAGGTCTCTACACTGAAGATTCTTCATCTTTGGTTGATCCTCTAGGGGAGGATTGAAGATGAGCATTACACAAGATGCGATGGAAGGTTGTGTTCTTTCATCTCGACCAGCAGGTGGGATGGCTGAGGAAGGTCGTGTTCTTTCATCTCGACCAGCAGGTGGGATGGCAGGTGGGATGGCTGCATCTCGACCAGTGGGTGGGATGGCTGAGGAAGAAGATAGGAGGATTGCAGCCGTAATGAAAGTGATAATGTCCATCAGTTCTGTATTCTTGGTGTATGCTGCCATTCTTGGCTTATCTTGTTGCCTTAAAAACTCCAGTTTTGCATTCAAATTGAATTAAAAACTTCAGTTTCGTATTTATTTGTGCTTTAAAGATGTAAGTCGTGTGCTTTAAAGATGTAAGTCGTGCGTATTTATTGTGAATTAAAGATGTAATATAACTCCTTAAATACTATTTAGTTCCATTCAATAATCCTCTGTACCAAACATTTATTAATGTCATGAACATGTAAAGCTTTTTTACAAATACTATAATTCAACTATCAGGAATTCTACTCGAAAGAAAAGAAAAAGGGAATTAGTTTTAAAAATGAAAAAAATAAATTATTTGTCCCAAGTCCATATTTGCAACTTCTACAAAGATCTATCTACGATACAGAGCTGCAGTAAGTCCCCAGACTTTATTCTTTTTCTCTGTATAAACTTAAAACAGCCACAAAATCAAGGGGGGAAATTACACAAAATCATCGTCATCAACACTGGCAGCAACGTTCTTTATCTTCAGCTCGGTTTGGAGTAACCTCCAATGTTTCTTCCAATTGCAGTAGTACTAAAAGAGAAGTCATATTGGGGAGCACTCAATCCTATATAAAAGATGCTCTTTACAACAGCAGAAGAAGATACACGAGAAATGGCGATGACGGGTCGAATGCAACTCTTGAATCGACCAAAGAATCAACACTGAAGCTATAACTCCACTCATACAGATGTATAGTTGGAGAAAAGGGCCATCAAATTATTAAGAGTTTCGGGCAAGAATTTCCTTGCAAACAAGTAACACGGACGTTGATTTCCATTCCACAAGCAAGGTTTAATCTGAATTTCCTTCTGCAGCACAAAATGAACAAGTTTCAGAATCCCGATATACCATAACTTAAAACGAAGAATAGTTTTTCGTCAATGACACGAACCCTTTCATCGCTTGTAACATGCACACTATCTACAATAGACTGCAAAAAACAATTGAAAAGAAGTGTTAGCTCTGCTTCATTAGTTAACTCACAAATAAAGTACCATTTTGTTCTCTGCAAGTCTACATATTTAGGCAACAATACCAGATCAAGATTCACTGGGAGAAATAATTTTCAATGATATAATTAACTATAAGATAATTTGAGATTGTTTATCGAAAATTATACTATAAAGTATCATTTTGCTCTCTGCAAGTCTACATATTGAGGCCATAATACCAGAACAAGATTCATTCGAACCAATATTTTCGATGATATAGTTGACTATAAGATAATTTGAGACGTTATATCTAAAAATATACTCTTTAACTCTCAGATCAGGGGCAAAAAGTGGAAGCTATAAATGCAAATGATATAAAGTTCAGGAAGAGTGGAGACATACTGAAATATTTCTCATTAGCTCAAAGGAAACATCCTGTGACCGATATGCTTTTGGATGCCACTTCCCTTCAGACCAATCAACATGTGTGACGGACCAATTTGCAATTCCAGCCGGATCAAGAATCTGAAACAAGGAAAAGCTATTCCCTTTAAATTATCCGAGATGCGTATGTCCTAAATTATACAATAAAAACGTAGATATAAACAATCCTCACATTGAAAAATGTTGGCAAATAGTGTTCATCAGAATAGCAGTTGCGTCCATATTCCATGCCTGGCTGTTTAATCAAAAGATACAGATGTCAACAGTGGTTCAATGAGATGGGGCATTAATTTAATATGTCAGCCAAATTTCAAAACATACATTTTTATTCAGAGCCATATACATGTCTACAAAAATAAATAAAGATAACCTGAGGCACATGGAATCCTCCTAAGGTGGAGTTTTGGTGTTCGACACTCAGTCCACACCATGACACACATCTCATAGGCTACATGGTGTGTCCTATTTTTCATACATTTTTAATTTTCTGACATGCGAGGGACACTTCCTTGACACTTCTCAAGCACTTATCTGACATTTTTTTAATTATTTTAATTTCTGACATGGGAGGGAGATGTCCTGAACAAGTCAAGGACTTCGTAAAATAAATAATGATTCCTCTAGTTCAAAAAATTCCAACCTCAAAATTCGAAACCAAAGCTAAAAATGGTATTAATTTATAAAAAATGGAAAATCATAAAAGTAAAGATTTAGTCCAATTTGGTGGGGATTCGAACCCCTGACTTTTCCCTTAAGAATGACTTAAGTTGAATTCCGGAATTATTCTTAAGGGAAAGGTCAAGGATTCGAATCTTGGGGACGCGATAGAAATCCATGAGGAGTAAGATGAACTCAAGCTATCCCAAAGAGGACAATACGTAAGTTAACAGTTTGGGAATAGAGGCCGGGTTTAAAGAAATGAAAGAAAAATGGATACATAACGAAAAACACATTTTATTTTAAAGTAATTCATATACATATCATAAGCATGCATCATATGCATGAAGTTTGCTTACTGAGCGTTAGCTCATCCCACGTTATCCCTCTCCATTTTCAGATGATTCATCTAAGTCAAAGTCAACAATTAATTTAACCACATTTCTTAGGATCCACAACACATTTCGTTAACTTTTATCAAAATCTACTAAAAATCTGATTTTAATCTCCACCAAACAGGGCTTAATATATTTATGTACAGTAACATTTCCACGCGGAAGTCAACTCCTCTCGTCAAGTATTAAAAATTAGTTAGACAGATCAGGATGTTTCAGGAAACCGATATGTTGTCATGTCCATGTACGTGCCCGTGTCCCAAGTCCATGTTGTGCTAATATGCTTTATAGAAAAATAGATAATCATGGACAAGTGAAATATCATGCTTTTTATCATCTAAAGTCACCTTCACCTCCTCCCTCTAGCCCTACTCTGTCCATCCATTTGCAACAATAACCTCAAACTCTAGTAATTAAAATAGTAATCAACTTGATCTGTTGTATAGAAATATTTCACATCCATTAGACAACACTGAAAGCAGAATGATATGGCCTTTTTTACTGAATTCTTTGTTGTCTTAAACATGTTTCCAACTTTTGTTCACTTATAAAACAGTTTGCTGAGATATTTCCGATGCACGTTCCATAATACTGAGAATAGTTGGTACCTTATAAGCCTACCACTTTGAGTCCCATATAATCATCCATCAGATGATGTACGAAATGGTCACTGACTCTGTGTTGATGGTCAATTGAAGTATTGTACATTTGACGCTAAATGCAGTATTGCTTTAGCTCACATGGTTTATAGAAAGGTTATTCTTAGGACATGATTAGTCTAGGTCAATACTATTCAAAGATATATTCTAACCAGTGCTTGAGAAAGAATCAAATTGTCCAAAAATAACTGAAATTTAAATTTAATAGAACTATATGAAGAATAAGCAAATTACAGTGCCAGAAAGAAAAATATAATAAGACAAATTGTGATCACCTTGCAATAAATCCTAAATTTCGTATAGTAGAGATTGTCTGCCATGATTATAGTAGCATGCTGCCGCTTCATTGTGAACCACTGCAATGTCCAGAAAGAAACAAATCAAAACAAGAGAATCTAAACATGCTGAAACTGAGCAAGCTACGGTTAGGTTAATTAGAACCCAAAATGTCAACCCTGACAACATTGCAGATGTGTACCAAAATATAATCCATGGCCAACTTGTAAATTCAAACCCATGGGAGTATAATCAAATTAATTCATTCTTTTTATCCAGAAAGGTTATAGAATTGTCCATGCTCATACGTCATTTGAGAATCCAACAAAACGGGATTGTGCATATCTTTTTCTTTTTATTCTCCGTGTAAGATAAAGTTGACAATCGCAATCTCATTTATGGAAATAAAAGGTCGATTAGTAAGTAATAAACAATATTAGCTTCTTCCCTTTATTATTAACCATTTTTCATTTGAAAACAATAGAAATGATCTCTAGACGGACACTTCATTATCATTTTTATTTTCTTAATTGATAAAATATTTCAATAAGAAAAATTAATAATAAGTATAAAACTAAATTTCTACTATGGACGTGTTCGGTAGAGATTAAAAGTCAATTAGAATTGAAAATATAGCTGTTACTGGGTCTCACTCGTCTAATAAAAATCAACAATAACGGCTAATTTTTCAATTTTAATCCGATTTTAATATCTACCAAACNTTTGGTAGGGCTTAAAAGTCAATTAGAATTGAAAATATAATCGTTATTGGGTCTCACTCGTCTAATAAAAGTCAACAATAACGGCTAGTTTTGCAATTTTAATCCGATTTTAATATCTACCAAACACACTCTATATAAATAAAGAATTTTAAAGAATTTAATCAATGGGTCGATGACATGACGTGTCAGTACTTTTTAAAAAAATTGCGTGTAGACGTATCCGACACGTGTCATGTTGGACAGACGTGTACGTATTGGTGCATCATAGGAAATGATAGTCAATCTCTGCATTTTTCACAACCAATGTACTGTATCAAAATATAATACCACACCTGCGCTCCCTTTCGAAAGTCTTCCTTCTCAACTTCGGGTAACATATGCTCAGAATACCGTCCATTTCCATGAGGACCAGGATCCTCAAAGCTGCAAATACATGATTGGCAATTATTTCACATACTTGTATTTAAATGAAGGTGACTAAAACCACCATAATCTTAATGAACTAACATATTGAACCTTTGAAATTTGATTTTGTTTATGAGATCAATCAAAATAGAAAAGGCAAATATCACGGATTATATTTTCATTTATCTTCATTTAGTACCAGCTTATTGTTTTAGGAGTTTCTATGCTCTTTTTTCAAGTATAAAATTATGAGAGTTTTAATAATTCTCAAATTTTTTGTTTTCCTAGGGTACATAATTTTATAAGAAAACTGCATATGTTCAAATAGAAGTTTTCGGTTTTCATTTTTTAAAATAATATGATGTGTTGAATCTATGTCATTTTAATGGTCAGCACTGAATAGGATATAATATTGATCCAGATATATGTTTTCGTGCGCCTATTTACTTAAAAGTATAGTTAGTAAAGTGTAAAGCGTAGCCAAATGAGACCCCAATCTATTGCCACTGACAAGGAAATAATGGCATTCCAGAAATAACAGGTTTACCTGTCTACATAGCTAACATTTGTGTACAAGAGATAGTTGTAGACGTAGTCAAAATTACGAAGTGGTATGCAACTGCAGTTCATGAAAAATGCTTAATCAGAAAGCAACTAGATAAATGAGTTCCCAAAATTGAAGGGGAAAAGGACACAACAATGGCATTATCATTTAGTCACCTGTCAGACAGTAGTACAAAATGCTGGTTATCAGGATCTTTGAGTGCATTTGCTAAAAGACGTTTTTCTGCATCTACCATCGATATTGTCCCCCATACAACCTACAAAAATGAATTAATACAAATGTTCAGCTATAGGCAATCTCAGGTCTACCAGTACAAGAGTTTCCACCTGGTCCAGAATATTAAAACAAATAAAAATCACAAACATAAGGCGTATAAATATCCAAGGGAAGCACAGCCACTAATTGCACGATGTAACGAGATCTAACAAAATTAGTTTGTGGAAGGATCATTAGCTTCTACTATCTAAACGAATGCAACTCTAAGTTAAAGTAGCATTAATGGTTTGTTCTACATATAAGATTGTCTACACTGAATTCAGGATCGAAAAAATATATCAAGTCAAAATATGTTCCTGAGACTTCTTTCAATTTCATAAATCTAACAAGTCTCCCAAGCATTACATTCAGCCTATGAAGTTCCTTGGNTAAAGTAGCATTAATGGTTTGTTCTACATATAAGATTGTCTACACTGAATTCAGGATCGAAAAAATATATCAAGTCAAAATATGTTCCTGAGACTTCTTTCAATTTCATAAATCTAACAAGTCTCCCAAGCATTACATTCAGCCTATGAAGTTCCTTGGACGCACTGCAACCAAATATAGCACTGACGCCTCAGCCACAGATGATAGAACTTAACCAATCCCATACCCTTCTAATAAATTTACCACAATGATAAGAAATAGCCCCCTATTCCAGGAAGGTTTTCCAATATCCTAAGCATGTTTTTCCACGAACTGCTTCTTCATCAATGACTTCAGCATTGAACGTAGACACAATCCTTAAAAAGGGAAAGAAGATTCCACAGAGCCCAAGGCACTTTATCGTGTGGCACTACAATTGATTTTAAACTTCAGCATATAATGTGGCAAAGGAAAAAATATGACATCCTCTTGGAAAATGAATGACTTATGGTTCCTTTTTATTTTGATAGATAATCAGAAAATTTTATTAATCAAA
>CAIGRN010175566.1:0-23413 GCA_903798345.1 Fraxinus anomala
ATTTTAATTAAATGAGTAAAACATTTAATTATATAAATATTTATTTAATATACCATTTCATATATTAAATTATGAAAAAATAAAAAAAAAAATTGGACCGACTTAGTAATCGGGACCAAAAAATCAAAACGGACTGTTAACAGCCGGTGACCCGGCTCTTAAAAGCCCGTTTGGGAAAAATGCCGGGTTCAAACCCGGCAGTTCACAGTCGGGTTTGAACCCGGCATTTTCAAAACCGACTGTTTAACAGCCGGTTAGCAGCCGATTTCAACGACTGTTAACTGTCGGTTCAAAAAATTGGCTTTTAACAGCGCCGAAAATAGTCAAAAATTGTCATTTCCGAATACTTTAAGCTCAAAGTTTGCCCCCAAATTGCTACATTTTACTCATACTCAAAGATCTAAGTATATATAATGAAATAAACTCAAAAATTGTGAAATTAATTAAGATACAATCATCTTTCAAAAAGGACATTTAATGAATAAAAATAATACCTTGTGTCGGCGCCGGCGTCTGTAGAAGAAGGTGGTCGGTGTGGTCGTTGAATTTAGTCTGTAGAAGAAGGTGGTCGGTGTAGTCGCCGAATTTCTCTTTGAAATGGTCGATTTTTGGAAGATAATGGTCGATTTTTTTGTAGATAGTGGTCGATTTTTTTGAAAGGAAGAAGAATGGTGAAAATATAATAAGGGTATTTTAGCATTTTTGATATTTATTGATTTTTTTTTTTAATGTTATTTTTTTAGTCAAATGCTAAACTTGAATTATGACCTTTTTAGGCTATCTACACTTATTTCCTTAGTCTAATAACTGTGCTATTAACCTACAAAACCCATTCACCTCACTCGAAATCATCCCCTTTATCTCTCCTGTGAAGAACCTTAAACCCAAATCTCCCAACTCTAAGAAGCCTAAATCCAACATGCCAATGTGGAATTAAAGCAACGCAAACATCGATCTCGCGTCGAAGAAGAAAATTCCCAAATTTCCCAAAACCAAGAAACCTCAATCCAACCGGCCAATCTAGAATTAGAGCAACAAAAGCATTGATTCCAGCAAAACGAAGATCGAACTCAGCTCTAGAGAATATGGCTTCTATCTCAGATAACAATCCTCTCATAGGCACGATCGTGTGTTATTAAGGAGAGTTATCCATTTGAGGACGTCATGGACCAAAGATAATCCGGGAATACGATTTTGGGGCTGTATCAATTACGACACTTCAAGTGGTTGCGACTGCTTTGAATGGCTTGACGATCATGTTGCTTCAAGACAGAAAGATGTTATATTGGGTTGCTCCGAAATATAAGGAGACGGGAAGCCGAGAACAATGCTCTATGTTTGGAGGTTTGGAATGTGAAACTTCAGAATAATAAGAACGAACAAGAGGATCGGGAGTTTTGGGCTTTATGTGATCTTCAAACCGAGGTTGACCGACTGCATCGAGATAATAGGTTCTGCCACATTTGGTTTCTATATTTTATAAACTATGTTGCATTGGTGAAATAGAAATGCTGGGCGCTGTGGTGAATTGTGTGTTTCTATATTTTGTTGATAGTGTACTTGTCAATGGCAAGTGTTCCAATGTGTTGTTGTGGTGAAATTGTAAACTGTGTTCAATGGCAAGTGTTCCAAGTGTTCAATTGTAAACTGTGTTGGTGTGGTGAAATTAGTTTAGTTTCAACCTGTTAAAATTTGGCAAGTGTTCCAAGTGTTCAAATGGAACAATGAGCTTGTAATAAATGATAAATGGCACATTCAACTTGTGATCAACATGTACGTAGCACATGAACCAGATCATGGAAATTCCTATATCAACTTTATACTATATTTACAAAATCCAAAATTTTCACTTGCACTTCATATATGTTTCCACTTTCAAGCATCTATAGAGAGGCACATTCAACATGTACATTCAAATAGAAAATGGCACATTCAACCTATGTTCAACCTATTCAAATTTATCACTATTGAAAATGGCACATTTCAAACAAAAAACTTCATAATATAGTATAAATGAATGACAACAAGAAGAAGAACAAAAATTCAGTACACAACCCAACTTTTTTAAACTACAGCAACAAACGGGAGTACATATTAAATTTGAAATTTTTAGATCATTTCACTTTACAGAAATAAAACAACTTTGATGCCAACACTACCAAAAAATCCCTTAATCATTCACAAATACGAAATAATTTGATATGATTTGAACTTCATCCTAGTATTGGCTGCTCTAGGCTGCACTCTGTCCAAAACACGAATAAAGTATACAAGCATGATGCGTTGCCTGACTAGCACTCCCTCGTATATCAAAAATTGTTGATGATTTCGGATTATGATGACGTTTGTTACGTCCTTTCACCCTGCATACTAAACATGTCATATACACAACACCCTTATTCCTAGTAGACATTTGTGACCTTGATTGGGATGCTCCAACTTCTTCAGGTCCTTTTCTTTTCTTTGTTTGTTTCCTCCCCTTGCTAGCTACATACCATGATGGTGGTAACAAAGGAAGTTGTCTAGATTCAAGCCACAAATCCATCCCATTGATTGGATTTATAACATTTCTGTATATTTTCATGTACGTTTCTAGCTTAAACCACTCAGAAACGTAGTCTTCTACAATCTAACCTTTATCCAAGATACAAGCAATCACATGCGGGCACGAAAGCCCAGATAGCTGCCATCTTCTACGTGCACAAGTTCGATTCTCCATATCAACTACGAATTCCCCATATGAACACTCAACTTGATATTGTTTTGCTGGGTTACACCGCAATATATATTCACGGGCTGTATCAATAAACTTGTCCAACTTCTTCTATATTTTGTGACATATAGATTTGTTGTAGTTTCTTAACTTATCCCGTTTCACTTGAATTTGGTGCATCAACTTGTTCTGAATCCCAACCAACATAGTTAGAATGGATTTGTCTCTCTCTTCTAGAATAAAACTGTTGAAGCACTCACATAGGTTGTTAAGAAGCATTTCACACTTTGACTTATCCGAAAAGTGAGATCTAGTCCATTCAGTTGGTATTTTTTCATCAACCATCCATATGCATTCTCGTTATTGCTTTCAACCTTCGCCATCCAATACTTGAAGGATCTTAAATGGCTTAACTTTGCTACCCCCCACCCCCCCTCCCCACACATACACACAAAATCCTTCAAATGTTTACCCTTGAAGTCACTCCGAAAGAAATTCTGATACATATGCTGAACACAAAACCTATATGCTACTTCCAAAAACAAATCTTCAACAACATTGGTTAGTCCTTTCTATCTATCACTCATGAAGGTAACAGATAAACAATTCTCCATAGCTAAGTCTTCAGACAACAACATCAAAAACCATCGCCACGAACTAGTGTTCTCTCTCTTAATGATTGCATACACAATTGGATATATACAATCGTTCGCGTCTACCCCAACTGCTGCTAGAAGTTGCCTACCATATTTACCTTTCAAAAAACATCTGTTCACACTAACAAAAAGCCTATAACCCTGCAGAAAACCCCGCTTACACGACTATACACAAACATAAATACCCCTGAACACATGTTTTGTAAGAGAAATGATGATGTTAGAACCAGGATTTGTTTTCCTCAATTCCTCAGCATAACAACCTAGCATCGCAAATTGTTCTACATCATTCCCTTCTATTAAGACTGTAGCGTATTTTCTAGTATTCCATGCAACTGCCTTTATAATATGCACTCTAGTTCTAAAATGTTTTATCTTCCATTTAGAATCGGCTCTAAAGTCCTCAAAGTAATAATCAGCAAGCCACTTATATGTTACGTGCTTATTCGTAAGTACCTTCATGCAATTATGTTTAGGTTCGTATATTTTTATCAGGATTGTGTCGTGACCTTGAAGCTTAGATGCCCATACCTTCCATGGACAACCATTCTTACAAACATAATGGAATCGATTCTTATCATTTCGCTTAGAAATTGGTTCAACCTGATTAAAGATCACAACATCTCTCAACTCCTCAAATGAACCAAACAATAAACGTTTCTCAAGGTGTGGATTCCTCTTCTCATTTTAAGGAAAAAATTCAAAAAAGTCATGTGTACTTGCGTTCTCATTAGAGTCCGAACCACTACCTAATTTTAGTTCTTCAGAAGATGCATTTGACGAGCTATCTGATTTTGGGGCATCTTTATCCTGTGGCTTGTTATGCATTCCCATTTTGATGCCTTCGATCACGTTACAATCAAACAAAATGTCATCATCATCATATACATCATGGTCAGAATCGTTGAAGTCCGGATCATCATCTACCTGAATGTCTGCAAGTGTAAAGGAAGAAAAATAAATTAGTACACTAAATTCTACAGGTTTCGAAAATTAAAAAAACAAACTTATATATTTTTAAACATACCATATAACACATGTGAGAATGCACATAACAAATGACCTAAATGAATCTTATCATCTATGAATGAATCTTCTAAGTAAAAAAGATCGGTTGAGAAATGATGACAGAGAAGCTCAAAATAATGGGGATTTGAAGGGAAGACATTGATGGGAGTTAGTTAAAAATAATGTGCACATAATGTCAATAACACGCAAACATTGGATGATTGTTGTTGCGTACCTGTTGGATGTTGCTCGACGTTGGCCATGCTCGAATTCGTGTTGCTGGAGCTGAGCTCGATCTTCATTGGGCTACAATCGACCAGATTGGTTGGTTGGATTTAGAGTTCTTAGAGGAGATTTGGTGATTTACTTGTTGGACATGAGTAGGGATTACTCAATGGAGTTGGGCTCATGAAATGGAATCTACTTTTTTTTTCCATTTTTTTTTTCTGAAAATGTGTTTTACCAATTTAAATTAATCCACCTAAGTAGTACATTTTGATTTAACCGCCACAATCTGATACAACAAGCCACGTACGCAGCCACATCAGCATTCCGTCAAGTTTTTGACGTCCCGTGATGATAGTGACGAATGGGGTTAAAATTTGCAAAGTTTAGTGATGAACTGGATTAATTTTGAAGTTCAATGACCTCGTGAAAACCTTTTGTAAAGTTTAGTGACCATTTAGGTAACCTCTGCTTTATATAGTAGGAGTTTGGTAATTGTGTTTAGGTCCCAAAATGTATCAATAGTCTTTGGAAGGAGGGGAAACTTATATCCTATTGGGTTTTGTCCTAAGCCCGGGCGCTGCCGACTCGGCGCTACATGGTACATATTTTTTTGGACAATTTATTCAAAATTTGGGCTAAATTGAAATTAATCAAATTCTTAACTACTTAATGAAATTAATTTTTGGCTTATTTTCATATAATTTTTTGGTCTAAATTGTCTATTACAAACGTAACAGACGTCTGTTAACAGACTTAACATATGTAATATTTCATTCTGAACAGTGATATCTGTTCGGGTTTGGAGGGCTATTTGAACAGTGACTAGTGTTCCAAAAGGCTTGAATGATGTTTGAATGACCACGAACAAATTTATAAATAGCATGTCCTACGACCAAAAAAATTATACAATTTTCATTGCAAACATTCTGATACTGTTCTCGAAATAGAAACACTTCATCGAGTTCGTTGGAACTCCTGTAAATTGTTGTGCTATTTCGTTAAGCTGTTCAAATTACATCACGATAATTCTGCCGATGTAATATATTCAAATTATTCGAATAAAGAATGTATACTCCAGAAACAACAATCTTGAAAAGAATTTTTTTATTGTGGTTTATTCTATTTCTAATCCTTCTTACTACTTATGTTCTAATTGTATTTCAAAAATGGTAACTTCCAGTACTACACTTCCTAATACGATCGGAGAAAAACCTGAGAAATTTAATAAGTCAGATTTTAAACGTTGGCAATAGAAAATGCTGTTTTATTTGACAACATTAAGTTTGACAAAAATTCTCAAAGAAGATGCACCTTCATACACCAAGGAAGAAAAAATGATGTTGAAAAATTAGCTACAGTTGATTCATGGAAGCATTCGAATTTTCTATGTAGAAATTATATACTCAACGGACTTGACAACACATTATATAATGTGTATTGTAATGTAAAGTTTGCAAAATAAATTGTGGGAATCTTTGGACACCAAGTATAAAATCGAAGATGTGGGCATGAAGAAATATATTATCGCTCGATTTTTAGATTACAAAAATGTTGACAAGAAGACTTTCATATCCCAATTTCAAAACTTCAAATTATACTTAATGATATCGAAGTCGAAAAAATGAAACTAAGCGAATTATTTCAAGTTGTTGCACTGATCGAGAAATTACTGCCTTCGTGGAAGGATTTCAAGAATTACCTAAAGCATAAGCCCGTAAAAAAATGAAACTTGAAGATATCATTGTTCGATTGAGAATAGAAGAATATAATTGCAAATCTGAAAAGGGGAATGGTGCATTTCATTCAATAGAATCAAATGCCAACATTGTGGAAGGAGGTTCCAAGACTAACAAAAAGAGAAAGCACAATGGTAAAGGATAAACTGGTTCTTCAAAGACTTCTAAAAAGTTCAAAGGCACAACTATGACAAGGCAAGACATTGGTCCAAGGATTATCGGAAGCCAAAGAATGTCAAACGAACAACTCCCCTGGCCAATGTGATAGATGACAACCTTTTTGATAAGGTACATACATAAATCTTTTTGCAATCATTTTTGAATGCAACTTAGTTGGAAATACTAATGAATTGTGGGTAGATACTGGAGTTACTCGTCACATATGCTCAAATCGATGGATGTTCTCTACCTACAGATCAATGGATCGTGATGAACAACTCTACATGAGAATTTTTCATCTTCCAAAATTGAATCACATGGAAAGATAGTGCTGAAAATAACAAGTGGAAAGAAACTCACTTTGAATGACATTCTTCATGTGGCCAATATTCGAAAGATTTTGGTATTTGATTCCCTGTTAAGCTAGAATGGGTTTAAGTTAGTGTTTGTTTTGGAAAAATTTGTACTTACAAATAACGATATACTTGTAGGAAAGTGCTACCTAAATGAGGGGCTCTTTAAATTGATTTTAATGACTGTTGTACCTTCTACTATGAATAAAATTACATCTTCTTACTTGCTTGAGTTGTTTAATATTTTGCATGAACGACTAGGACATGTAAATTATAATACTTTACGTAGTTTAATCAGATTGAATTTATTATCAAAGTGCGATTTAGATCCTAATCATATGCGATATGTGTAGAAGCCAAAATGGCTCGTTTACCCTTTGTTCTGTCGAAAGAAATATCGAACCCCTAGGTTTTATTCACATCAATGTATGTGATTTAAAATTTGTTCAAACTAGAGACCGTAAAAATTACTTTATCACTTTTATCGATAATTGCACTCTATATTGCTATGTGTATTTATTCAAAAGCAACGACGAAGCAATCAAAGTGTTTAAACATTATAAGTTAGAGGTTGAGAATTAACTTAGCACAAAGATTAAAACAATAAGAAGTGATAGAGGCGGTGAATATGATCCTCCATTTGAACAATTCTGTTCGGAACATGGAATTATTCATCGAACTACCATTTCTCATTTTCCTCAATTTAATGATATTGCTGAAAGGAAGAATTGAACATTAAAGGAGATGATAAATGCTATGCTGATAAATTCGGGATTACCGCATAACTTGTGGGGGAAAGTTTTGCTTTCTGCCAATTATTTTCTCAACAAATTACCACATCGAAAAATGCACAAAATACTTTATGAATTATGGAAATGTCACAAACATAATTATAATATTTAAATGTATGGGAATGTTTGGTTAAAGTAACAGTTCCTAAACTTAAAAAGGTTAAAATATGACCTAAAACCATTGACTGTGCATTCATTGGTTATGTTATAATAGTAGTACCTACAAATTTATTGTATATAAGTTTGAAATATCATATGCACATGTTAATCCAATTATTGAACTGAGGTATGCTACATTTTTTGAAAATATTTTTCCTTATAACATGCAAAGTGAATTAAATTCACGGAAGAGACCTCGTGAAAATGAAGAGGTAATAGATCAATAATATATAAATAAAGAAGAATCTAGACACGGTAAGAGGGCTAGGACGACAACCTTCTTTGAGCCTGATTTTTTACGTATTCGTTAGAAAATGAACCTCAAAGTTATAAAGAGGCTATATCATCAACCGAATCTTCATATTAGAAAGCAGCTATTCATAGTGAAAATTGAATTCACAATACAAAATCATACATGGAAATTAGTAGACCTTCCTCTTAGACACGCGTAACTCGTTATTAGTTGGTCTAGATTGTCAATTCACTTCATTCTCTGAGTTCTGGTCCCAATTATCAATTGAAATTGAAATTTAAAAAAAAAAAAATCAAATTAAGATACATTGAAGTTGGATGACTCAAAGTGTAATTCTCCCTATGGTCACATCCTACATTTGGATGAACTAGCAGTTGGTCTATCTTTTCAGTAGACCCTTTTTTCTATTTTCCACCTTAAATAAAAGTACTAGTAAATGTACTAATTGAGAGACACTATGAATAATGGTTAAGAAGAAATAATATTTTTTTTTTATAAGTATACCACATTTGGTTGTACATTTCATTAAGCCCATGTTTGTCATTTATTTTATCAAATATTATTTGTTATAGTAAACAATCTCCACCACATATTCATTCAATAAAATATTCTACACACAAATCAATAAAATTATTTTACTTTTCAACCACACATTTTCCAAAAAATACTATTCAATACTCTATTTCTTCTCCCAAAATGGGAGACAAACAAACACTAATAATGAGAGAAAAATAGTCTAAAGAGAGTTGTGAACTTAAATAAAATTGGTAAAATATAAGGTTGAAAAGTTGTGAGTCTCATGGAATATGTTATTAAAATAATTGTTGATTTTAATTTAAATTAAAATCTACTAAACATATTCATGCGAATACACACAAATGAATATAAACGTCAAGCGGCAATGGTTGTCATCAACTGCCACTTATAATTGCTATCAATGATGATATCGACGATTACATATGTTAAAAATAGCGATTTTTTGCAATACAATAAATACACTTTCAACCGCTATCAATGACGATATTTAAATCCATTAAATATTTTTTGACATACTTGAGAAAACAATATTTACCATATCAATTTTAGTCATCATTTTTAAATTTGCACCAAAAAGTTACCATTTTGCTGTGTATTTCAAAGTCACAATCTTTTCCTACACATCCAGCCTATACACATGCAAGGAAATTATTGCTTTTAAATCTGTCTTTATCGTATTAATCTTCTTATCTTTAAAATAATTCACTTAACTTACCTTTATTAAATAGGATGACAGCATGTCACACTCCTAGTTTATCACATATAATTCTTTAGTTTTTGGAAAATAGTTACTTGATGCGCTAATGATTTTGTAATGCTCGGATCATGTTTCACTGCAACAAAATTAGCTTTTCACAACATTAGTCATGACGTAATAATAGATCATTTATTACATATCTTAAATGTGTGCTTAACAATTCAATTACTTAAAAGTATTTATATCATACATTTTGGGCATACCGTAGTAAAATTAGTTAAAGACGCTCTTTTTGTTTTTTGATGACATGCTGTGCATATCGTAAAAAGGGGTAAATATTTATGGCATGCTTTATAAGGCGTTCAACTATACATCGTAAAAATTTTGCGACGTGCAATGTATGCCATAAAAAAAGCAAACTATGTGTTAGTATACACTAATAAACGTCACTATATAATACGGTAGAAAAGATTTTACATGACAAAACATAAAAGAAAATTTCAAATAAGTATCAAATGCAAAATCTCTATAATTAACGTGGTACACTCCTTGTAACCATATATAATTGTGAAAAAATTTCATCCTCACTTTGAAATCATTTTAAAGAGTCGTCCCTATTGAATCAAAATTAAGGTACCTTCAATCGAAAAAAGGGACATTTTCTTATTATATATTATTGAGTTAAATAAATATCTAGTAAAGAGTCATATTTATGTGGACAAAAAAAAAAACTTTTAATAAAGATTAATACTTTGATTTTCTAAACTAAGTTTCAAATTGAAGTTTTATATTTCAATTGAAGATCTTGTTCTTGTATTCTTACCCAACAAAAAACAGAAAGTCAAACATTGTAGTAGAAAACAATTTTGGAGGTCACTAAGTTTATTTCATCTTGGTCACTCAATTTTGATTTATTTTTATTTTAACTTAAATTTTTATATATATATGTATATATATATATTTTTTTTTAACTATAGCAAAATTGGGTTTATATAGAAATATTATAAATAGATAGAAAGAGAGACTGAGGGACACGTCCAGTTCGTGTTTCAATATTGTATTGTAAGTATACCAAAGCAGTCTATTGGAAATGGAAGGTGGAGCTCAGCCGTCGGACACGGATATGTCGGAGGCGCTGCCGCAACAGCAGCAGGCCAGTCAGCAACCGCAACCTCCGATCGAGCACATCCCGGCGACGCTGAGCCACGGTGGTCGCTTCATCCAATACAACATCTTCGGCAACATCTTTGAGGTCACCTCAAAATACAAGCCCCCAATCCTGCCAATTGGAAAAGGCGCCTACGGCATCGTCTGGTAGTTGAACTTAAAATCATTTTTCCCTTTCTGTTATTATACATCTGTGTCTTATGAATTTGTGATAAAATTGGAATTATTTTGTTCTCTTTTTTTTCTACTTTTTTTGTTTGGGTTATAAAGCTCGGCTTTGAATTCGGAGACGAATGAGAATGTGGCGATAAAGAAGATAGCGAACGCTTTTGATAACAAAATCGATGCGAAGAGGACTCTGCGTGAGATCAAGCTTCTTCGCCATATGGATCATGAAAATGTTAGTGAGGAATTTCTCATTAATTAGATAATTTTTTTGTTTGTGCACGCGCGTGTGGATGCATGACTTTTTTGGTGGGCTATACGGATCTTTGAAGAAATGTTTTTTTTTCCTTCCATTTTTGGGTAGGAATTTTTTCTTTTGTCATGTTAGGCAATTGGTAGCTAAGATGTTAGTAGGTGAAAGAAAGCTTCTGAAATGCAATTGGGTTAATTTATGGAAAAATATTCATAGTTTTAAATTTAACTAAGGCCTAGAGGAATTTAAGCCCCTGTTTGGTTTAGATAATATTCAGATTTTTAGTACGTTTTAATAAAAGTTGATGGAATGTGTGTCAAAAAGTTGTAGGTCCATAAAATGTGTGGTTAAATTAATTATTAACTTCGACTTAGATTTTAATCAACTTTTTAAGTTGAATCGAACATGGACTAAATATTATCATCTTGTTTTTTGTTTACCATCTCTGGTTTCACACCTGTTATTTTCTCCCATTTGGAAATTTTGCCATATTATAGTTCACCCAGCTGGTGGTTTGAATTCATTGATGTTTCCAAATTTTGAAATTTGAAGCTAATGGTTTTACTCTAGCCTTTTTTGCTACTTACTGGTCAATGGAAATAAATTTCTGGAGAACAAGCTCATAGAACTACTCTTTCTAGAAAATTTATTAGATTGTAGACGAAAGATTTTAGTTTCTAAAAGAAACAAGGATTTAGGGGTTTTTTTTATCAAAAAAAATTTAATAAAGGTTTTAGCAGATTTTGATAAATTTATGAAATGTATAGTTAAAAAGTTGATAAAAGTTGTGGGTCCTATGAAATTTGTCATAAAAATTAATTATTGACTTTGACCACAACTTTTAAGCTATCCCAAACAAGCACATAATTTTTAATTGATTTAAAGTTCTTTTGGTTAATCAGTGGCATTTAACTATATTAACTTCATTGATACCCATTCAAAGAGGTAAATATATAAAGGAAAAGAAGCTACACTAAATTAATGTGTGGAAACTAAAGAAATGAATTTGAGCACTTGAGGTTTAAAGTTTCAATATGTTATTTTTTATATTTTTCTGACGAGGATTAGATGTGATTCTCCGATTTTTTTTATTTTTTATTTTTAAGTTTGAATGCTTTGCTATAATGGGGTTCATTAAATGCTTGAGTAGTTGTATTTAATGACCTTTGATTTTCTTATTCCTTCTTGTCAGATAATCTTTTACAGTGCCACATTGCAGAATTTCGATATTTCTCAAGTTTCTTTCATAATGGCATTACTGAATTTTGGATCATGTTATTTATTACTAATCTCAAGTGTGTTTAAATTTTGGATAAAAATTGAAAGCAAAATCCAATGGCATTCTATTTTGATTCACCATACAATCCTAATGAAAAGAAACCTACACTCTGAAACAGTTTTCTTAGAAATATTTATCAGTAAATAATACCACATTTATTTTTTGCAGGTTGTTGCAATCCGAGATATAATACCGCCACCTCAGACGTCATCATTTAATGATGTTTACATTGCTTATGAGCTTATGGACACTGATCTGCACCAAATCATCCGTTCTAATCAAGCATTATCAGAAGAGCATTGCCAGGTTCTAACTTAAACATTATTTTGACTGAAAATATATAATTTTAAGTTACTGCTTGCTATGTATATGAGTCAAGCCTTTGGTGTGGCTGGAATTTATAGTTTCTTATTCCAATGAATTATACAAGATATTCTTAAGTTGATTATTTTCCTTCTCCCTTAATAAGAAAACCATGATATGCTTTCTTTCTTGTCTTTTCTTGTCAGGTTGAACCACGACACTCTACGACATGTATCTAACAAGCCTAGTGACTAGTGCTTTATCCTAATTTTGTACCTTTTTTAAAAATTTCTAACACTCAATGGATACTTTAGAGACTCCTTGGCATAAGTGTCCAGTTTAGCATGTTTCAGTGTCCTACTTTTATGAAATTAACATGGCATGTCCGTGTCCATTCCGTGTCACGCCCGTGTCTGTGCTTCTTAGATGAGGTATCATGTATTCGTAATTTTTTTTCAAACTACTCTAACTCTACTTGTAAAATTCTAGTGAAATTGATGCATTTGGAGGGATAGTTTTCCCTTTTTAATTAATTATGTTTATTTTTATTAATTTTGCTTATGGCGTGTTTTGTTATTATTAGGAGTTTAGGGGTTCGTTTTGTATTTCTTTAAAGGTTGCATTTTAGGGTAGTAGGGATTTCTTTTTCTTCTTAAAAGACAATATATGTGGATGTTGCAAATTTTGTGCTTATTTTCTCAAAGTTAGTTAACAGCGGCAACATTTTGCCTGACACTTACGATGCATTCAGTCTGCATCCTATGTTTTTGGTACGTGTTTCCACAAAACTGCCGAAGTGAAGGTTCAAACTCTAGAAACATGTGAGTTGTTTGGGAAAGGAGGTGGAATTGAGGGAGGAAACTCACTAAGAGAGAAACACATCAACTTTCTAATGGCATTATTAGACCTAATAATATACGAGGTATAAGTACAGGGGCTACAACAGTAATGGTCTCTAACAGAAATAATTGGTCTAATGGAAAATTGGAAATGAAGTAGCAGCAGAAGGGCTAAATGGCCTCTTGACAATGTTTTGTACAAGAACCTGCACATGTAAGGGAGGAGTAATAATGTGGCTGAAGTCCCAGTTGTCTTTTATACATATTACTATATTCAAGGATAATGAAAATGTTAAGTAGAACACATCAGAGATGCAGAGAAGTGGGTAGTGGACACGAATCAGGGACAAATGAGATGGGAATGCCCAACAGTGATCAGTGGAGTCCTATCCTTATTAAACTTGCCAATGAGAAACAAATTAATATATTTAAAGTGAACATTTCCAGAAAATTTATATTTGCAGAGGTGGGTGTTAAATAATCTGTTATGATGGGAAATAGTTTCATCTCAAGAAACAAGCATACTTGGAACATGAATCGAGTTGATGGGTCGAAAGAAAGGTTAGCATTCATAGCTAAAAAATAGGATTTGAAGACCATAACTTCATATGGTAGAAGTCATAGCAAAAGAAGACGGATAAGAGCATCAAAGGCCTGGGTGAAAAAAATTTCATGATGCCAACATAAACAAGATGAATAGGAAAACCAAAACGATAACTACATCAAACAAAGCCAAAAATCCATGTAGACTTCTAACCTCAATGTGCGTAGTATATGTAATATATTCCTTTGCCAAATGGTAATTGAATTTTAATTGTTGTTTGGGCCTCCTGAATATATTACATTGTTTAAAGGCACATTATATTTAAGTCTTTTACGCTTTGACTTGTAATTGGCTAATAACATATTGCTTGCTTTGAATTCTGAAGTTGTCGAATATAATTAAACTATATTCTGGTTTTTAGGCTTACTTTTTAGTCCATACAAATCTAACTTTACAGTTCTTCATTCTTAAATTTTAATATTCTAATTCTTTATTTCTTGTAAACATTTATTTGGTCAATATCATTAATATTCATAGGGTAAAATAACTATTTCCATGTTTGTGCAGTATTTCTTGTATCAAATCCTCCGTGGGTTGAAGTACATACATTCTGCAAATGTTCTGCATAGGGACTTGAAACCTAGCAATCTTCTCTTGAATGCAAATTGTGACCTAAAGATATGTGACTTTGGATTAGCACGTGTCACATCTGAAACAGACTTTATGACAGAGTATGTTGTTACAAGGTGGTATCGAGCTCCGGAACTGTTGTTAAATTCATCTGATTATACTACAGCTATTGATGTGTGGTCAGTGGGGTGTATTTTTATGGAATTGATGGATCGGAAGCCATTATTTCCGGGTAGAGATCATGTGCATCAGTTGCGTCTACTTATGGAGGTATATTTAATTTGGGATATGGCATTTGAATGTCAAAATCTTGTTGATGCTTAAGTATACTTATTGTTGTTTTGATGTTTTAAATTAGTTATCTTTGGTGATAATCTTCATAAAAAAATAGAACCATCTTATTTATTGTTGCAGACACTTAATAGCTTTTTCTGAAGTTAGAAACAGAAAGAAAACAAAGTATTGAGAATCCTGTTTCTGGAAATATTCCACTCTTTAGATTAGTATTGGAGCTTAGAGACGTATTACAGATGTTAATAAACACTACCTTTTTAAATGGTCTAAAAAGGTAACTGTGGAGGATTTAAAATATGTCAAAATGGAAATCATAGAAATGGAGTAACTATGAATAAATTTTAGAAACATTAGGATTCATTATGCCTGGCTTCGTATCCAACCATGTAAAAGAAAACAGAAAAGGTAAGCATATCGTAAGCAAGTAAATGACATCTTTTAGTTAGTTGTTTGAATAACTTGGAGTATCTATTAGGAAATACTTCATATAATTACTTGTGGTCTTTCACTTCGAACGTTCAATGTCGATAGCCTCTTTTATGGATTTGAAGGCTTTGTACATGGTTCACATTCACGTTCCAATTGACTATATGTTATGTATATTTCCTTGAAATAAAACTATATGCAATAAAGAAACTATCTTGATCATGATAGGTCTAGTCACAGTTTCATTACAATGTCTTTACCCGTGCATGGCTAGTACACTCATCATTCATTACTTATAAACTTTTTTGTTTGGGTATAATGCATAAAATACTTTTAACTTAAGAAGTGCCGATATTTGAAAATTCATCACGTACCCATATCTAATATTTATCTAAACTCCGATACTCTTCGATGCCCTCCGATACATACCGGATGTTTGTTTTTTAATTATTTTATATATTTTTATATTTTTTAAACTTTCAATACGTATCCGATACGAATTTTTTATTATTTTATATTTTTGTATGATTTTCGATACGATTCCAATACGCATCCGTAATGTATTTTTAAATATTTTAATAACTTATTGCATATTAATAATATTTATTGAAAATACAAAATTAGAGTTTTAAAATTAACTAGACTTTTTATTGGAAATGCACAATATTATTTAATCTTTCAATACGTATGAAACCTTATTATTTGATTATATCACTAATCGGTATAACATGGATTCAAAGACCTAGTGGCTATTTCATGGATCACATGCACCTTTGCTACAAAACAATCCTTTTGAAACTTCTTATGCAACATTCTTCTTCATTTTGAGCCGAAAGAAATTGAAGTGCGTACTTTTTTGTGCTTTCTACGCGAAGGAATAAAATAACTTTACAACGAGCTGAAGAATTGATTTTCATTCATAACAATTTGTGTCTTTTATCAAGAACATTAGATCTTTATTCAAAAGTAGACCCAAAATGTGGGACATTACCGGAGACTTATTTGATACTCTTGAAGATATTGGACTATTTGAGGTTGCTAATCTATCATTGGATAAGTCAGAGTTGGAGAATGTTATTTAATGATAATGTAGAAATTGATTTGATGATGTTGAAGAAAATGAAGTTTCGACAATTAAATGATTAAGATAAAGTACTTTAATATCTTGTTTTATTTTTATTATTATGCTCTTGTATTAATTTTTTTATGTTAATGAAATTATGTTGAATTTTATAACAAGTATCGGCGTATCTGTATCGTATCGTATCGTATCGTATCGTATCCCTTGTGAATGTTGATTCTTATTTCTCTTTCAATCTTTAACATCTTTGTAAGATAATATTCAAATTCGCACTTGCTGCAATACTTCTAGGATTAAAATCTTCATTTGTGAAAATATTCAATGTATAACTTTGGTGTATCCATATGATATATAAAATATATTCAAATAAGATTACCATTCTTGAAAGTTGAATCTCTAAAACACAGTACATGGTGCAATTTAGTGGTTCCTTTAAAGTTTTAGTGATTTCATGTGTTCATACAATGCTCAAGTGTGACTAACAAGCTTCCTTGCCTTGCAGCTGATAGGCACTCCATCTGAGGCTGAGTTGGAGTTTTTGAATGAAAATGCAAAAAGATACATCCAGAATCTTCCTCCGCATCCCCGACAAAGATTCACTGAAAAGTTTCCGCAAGTGCACCCTCTTGCTATTGATCTTATTGAGAAGATGTTGACATTTGATCCTAGAAATAGAATTACAGGTGAGGAACTTCTCTTCTATGTTGTTTATTTTGGCATGTGTGATTTTGCAATGTAGTTTTTTTTTTTTTTTTACTAACCAAACTTACTTTTCAAGAAAGTACGTCTTAACTTACTAATAAGCTTTTTTGGGATTGTTTATTAGTTGCTTAAATTATAAATTGGTAGAAATGAGTAGTGGATAAGTGGGGTAGTGGGTCCAATTAAAATTTGACCAGCTTAAATTGTAAGTTAAGGAAATCCAAGTATGCACTAAATAGAAAAGTGATTTTGAGGCACATGCAGACATTCTTACAAATTGACCATATCTGCATCCAGTTACTTTCAAATGTGATCGTGTATCTGATATATTTTTATAGTGGTAATACTAAATCTGCTGTATATCAGGTTGAGGTGCCAACCAGTTTTGTCATAATTTAATATTCTTAAAATTTATTTTCCGAGTCACTAGTCTGCGAACCCATGACACTTAATGGCTAGAATTGAATTTCTTTTCTTAGAATTTTCATATGATTGTAAGAGAATTCCATCTCATTATTTAAAAACTGTATCAAATTAGAAAGATGAGTTCAATTCTATTGGAATATAAAGGCTCGTGCTATGACTTTTGTTGATCTCAAATCTTGCACGATAGTGTCATAGTCACGTCCATGTAAATGGAAGCTGAAATCTGCAAAATCCAGGCTCAGTAAACCTCATACCAGCTCTGATTTGGCACCAGAGTCTTCGGCCACTGCATCCAACCTCAGTCTGATGGTGGACAAGACTAATTGCAGAATTTCAGCTATCACTCATATGAAGTAGGCTAGGAGGCTGCCACATGATATAACCTCAATAACTTTCAGTTTTATAGCTGCTCTCTTGATTTCAGGAACAATCAGGGCATGCTTTTTGCCATGGCCCGGGTTCATGGTATTGATTATCATATTATTCAACAGCACCGTGTTATTTTTAAGGAACTTTTGTTTCCAGGCATGTTTGAATAATTTATTTCTTTTAGTTCTTTTAAGTAAGAAAAGAAATTTGCTATAGAAGTAGCTATTAACTTACTAACATACTTATCTTAAAACAAATGTACATACTTATATTCAAACTTCGTGTTTGTAATACCATTCTGTCATGGAGGTTACATTTCCTTGATCAATTTTGATAATCCTGTAAATCTTTGCCGGTTTTCAGTTGAAGATGCACTGGCACATCCGTACCTAAACTCACTCCACGACATCAGTGATGAGCCTATTTGCCAGACTCCGTTCAGCTTTGATTTCGAGCAGCGCGCTTTAACCGAAGAACAGATGAAGGAGCTGATATACTGGGAATCTCTTGCATTCAATCCTGAGTATCGGCAAGTATGAAGAATCATTTGATTTCCACTGTTGTATTAATTTCATGTACATATATCCATTGGAAACCGGAATGACTTCGTTTTGGAATTATTTGACTACAGCCATATACTGAGCATGGTTAATTTGAAATCTTGTGAATTCTTGCCTGCAGCGTTAGGCTTTGGAATTTAAGGGTAGATTATGGTGTTTGGGTTTGAATGTTTCTATATATTGAAGCATTGCTCTGATTAATGACCTCAAAATTTGTATTCATTCATTTCTTGAATTACTTAGTGCCAAAACTTTCAATTGTATGCAGACCTTTGTAAACCGGGTTATATCGACCTGCTTGCTTTCAAGGTGACCCGATATGGCTCATCCTTTGGCCCGACACGGCCTATTCTCAACTGTGGTTGGTCCAATGAACAGTCCATGTTGATCTGATATAGACTTTTCGAGTACCCAGCTGTCCGATATTTTTTTATCACATATTCCTTTGTCTTGGCATGGTGGTGGTGCAATTCGCATAAAAAAGACCATCTGGCATTGAGGAATATGGATTGTGGAATAATTCAAAAGCAAGTAGATAGAATTCTTCAGTGGGAACATATTCACCACAGTTGGGATTAGTAATTTATTAAACGTGTGATTTTGTCCATTAACATGCCTACGCTCGTTTGAGAAAAATAATCTTGAAATTTGTGTGCTTATTTTTTTAATCTTAATCTAATCGAATTGTTCATTGTAATTTAATGAGCTCTGATATGATATTAAAAGTTGAGATTTCATCTTAAAAAGTCGACATTATTAAGAGAAGTAGCTCAAACACTTTTATGTTGGTCTATATTTTCATTTTTATACGATGTGAGATTTTATCCTTTAACAAAATAATCTATAATAAGTTGCAAAATAAGTGGTTTCTTCTTTATGTTACTGTATCCAATATAATGTACCAATTATGCCAGAAGAGTATATCCACGAAGATAAGAATCTATGCTTCAACATTATTAAAACACCAAGAACAACTTGAAAATGACCAGCATCTATTTCACTCCAAACAACTCTTGAGAAATTCTCACATACAAAAACCAACTCTAAAAATAATCTGTACTTCCCATGGCTCAATTAAGCTCTCTCTCTCTGCTGAAATAGAGACACTGAGCCATGTCTTGAGCCTGGTCGAGGCCTTTCGCTCGTTCGACTCCGACAATGACGGATCGATCAACGTTCAAGAGCTCGGGGGACTAATGGGATCACTTGGATACAACCCAAGTGAACAAGAAATTAATACGCTGATGCAAGAAGCAAACACCAACAGAGATGGACTCTTGAGCATTTCTGAGTTTCTTGACATGAATACTAAGGATTTGGGACTAGGTGGTCTAAAAGATATTCTTAAAAGGGCTTTTGAAGAATTGGAATTTCAAGGAGAAGATTTAGTGACAGGAGAGGACCTCTATGAAGTTATTGGGAATATTGGAACAGTTCTTTCACAAGATGAATGTCTAGATATTATAGCAAGCATGGATGGAGATGGTGATGGGGTTATAAGTTTTGAAGATTTCAAACTTATAATTAATTCACTTGGTTAGAATTTAGAGTCTGATACATGTATGGATTATTATGTCTTTTCTTATATTATATATATATAAGTTGCAATAATTCTGTCAATTTATTTGACAGAAGTCTGTAAGAAGATGTTTGATTATTCTCTTAAACGTTGAGTTATTCACTTTTGCATGGCTCGTAGAGGTGTGAATCCGGCCCAGTGGCCTGGCCAACCCTGCACGAACCATGTCTTGGGGGTTCGTCCCGGGCTTTGAAATTTTCACACTAGATTGGTCTGGGAGAAAATTTTAAGGTCGTATCATTCTCATAGGCAAGCTGGATCGAGTACTTTAATTAATATATATTGAGTCTTTTGTGAACTCCTAAACTGAACAATAGTATAAATATAAGCATTGTTCTAAGTAAGATTTAAGTCCAGTCGTGCTTGAAATTTGAAATTTGAAATTTGAAGTGCAAAACAATAGTACAAATATAAGCATTGTTCTAAGTAAGATTTAAGTCCAGTCGTGCTTGAAATTTGAAATTTGAAGTGCAAACTCGATATTTGGATTTCATATACGAAATTTTGCACCCGCACTCCAAATTACACATTAAAATTCAACCATCATTTCTCATCTTGACATGCAACAAAAGCACTAGGCATTTCACAAGGAAACTCGTGATTATCTGGCACAAAATAGACGTTTGCATAGGAACTCAAATAGACCCTTAATAAAATAATATTACACGGAAACTCAAAAAATTTCCTTCTTTTTAACTACACATTTTATTTTCCATCAATCTACTATTTCAACATACATTCTTAACCATTTTAATGGGGCTCGAGCAGGCTTATAATATATATCGAGTCTTTATAAATTCCTAAACTGAACAATAGTATATTTATAAGCATTGGTCTAACTTCTAAGTAAGATTAAAGTCCAGTCATGCTTGAAATTTGAACTGCAAACTAGAAATTTGGATTTCATATACGAAATTTTGCACTCACACTCCAAATTACACATTAAAATTCAATCATCATTTCTCATCTCGACATGTAACAAAAGAGCTAGGCATTTCACGAGGAAACTCGTGATTATCTGGCATAAACTCAACGTTTGCATAGGAAACTCATTGTTTGCAAAGCAAACTCGAAATGTGCATTTCAAACTAGAAGTTTGTGTGGAAAGCTCCAAGTTTGCACAACAAACTTGAAATTTCTAAAGCAAACTCGAAATGTGCACTGCAAAGTCGTAGTTTGCACAGAAAGCTCAGAGTTTCCAGAAAACACGAAATTCGCAAATCACACCCAAGTTGCAAACTCGAAATTTGCATGGCAAGCTTGAAGGTTGCAATGCTGACTTGAAGCTTGGACTGCATATTTGAAATTTTGCATTCACACTTCAAAATTACAAACTCAAATTCAATCAATATTTCTAATCTCGATATGAACCAAACTAGACATTTCATGAGCAAACTCGTGATTTCTGGCACAAACTCAACGTTTGCAAAGAATGCTTCATATTTACAAAACAAACTCAAAACGTGCTTGCCAACTTAGAGTTTGCACAGAAAGCTCGAAACTCAAGATTTGCACAACAAACTCGAAATTTTGGAAAGCAAACTCCAAATGTATACTACGAACTTGTAGTTTTCACATAAAATTCGAAATTTGAAAATCAATCTTGAAATTTGCACTATAAACTTGAAATTTACACGACGAGCTTGAAGTTTGCATTGCAGACTCGAAATTTGTATTGACACTCCGAAATTGCATTCACACGCTACATTATACGCGAAAACCTTAAACCATTATTTCTCATCTATAAACCTAAAGACCATCCACTTTCGACATTTTGTCAACAAATTTTCAAAAATACAATCACACCTAAATCATCATCACTCATTCCCAGTGAAATAAACAAGTAACTGAAATTGATCTCCTACCCCCCAATTCATGAGAACAAGTGGTTGTCTATCCTCGAAAAAAGTTCATGAGAAATGGTTGTCCACCCTCGAAAAAAAAATAGAAATGAATAGCGCTTCTAATAATAAAGGAAAATTTTTGTTGTACATCAACATTTATAAAAGGGATAATTGCAGCAAAAGTCTCAAACATTTGAAACATTAGCAGACTTTCCTCAAATCTTTGATTTGTTGCAGCCGTCACCCATAACATTTCCAACCATTGCATGTGAAGTTATTTTTGATGGTTTCCATCCATTTTTCCTTCAGTTGACCACCAAAATGGAATTTGACCATATTTTAATCAATTAAAATTGAGCAAAATAGTAAATATTTGTTTGCCACATTAAATAATTAAAGAACACCATTCTCCATAGTTGTCCTCACTTCATCAGTTTTAGCATTTTCTGGCAAATAGAACCTCCTAAGAAACTTGCCTCTTCCCCTCTCAATCGGGAAAATGCTAAAACTGATGAAGTGAGGACAACTATTCTTTAATTATTTAATGTGGTAAACAGATATTTACCATTTTATTCCTCTTTTAATTGATAAAAATATGGTCAAACTTTATTTTGGTGGTCAACTGTCGGAAAAATGGATGGAAACCATCCAAAAGGCACTCATATGCAATGGTTGGAAATTTTAGGGGTGATGACTACAATAAATCAAATGTTTGAAAAAAGTCTACTAATGTTTCAAAAGTTTGAGACTTTTGCTGTAATTATCCCTTTACATATTAAAAAAGAAAGTGAAAACGTTTTTTTTTTAATTTGGTTGATAAGATTTTGATCAAATCAAATTTTGCCACATCATCGGTTGGTAAACAAATATATAAATTGTGATGTTTATGTATTACTATCGAATAATAAATAACTCGATAACATTCGTCAATACACAATGCCAATGCATCATGAAATTTGTAAAACATTTCTCTATAAATTGTTATTTTAAGAGTAATGTTATTTTTATATCATTGTATATATAATGGTGTATAAATAGATAACATGGAAGAGAGAGAAGAAAAAGGATAAGGAAAACAAATAAATTCAATTATTATAATAGTTTTCTTTCTTTCATGTTATCTATCTGTATACTATTATGTATTATACATTGATGTACAAATAACACTACTCTTATTTTAAATTAAAAACCCTTATTTTACAGCAAGAAATAAGTAGCCTCTGTTTGATATCAATTAAAATCTAAATTTAAATTTAAGTCAAAGTTAACAATTAATTTCAACAACATATTTTATGTATTTTGCGATTTTTTAACCATACATTTTATCAATTTTTATCAGAAAATACTAAAAATCTAATTTTGATTTCTATCAAATAGGAGCGTAGTTTGGGATGAATCAAGTCAAGTCAGGGTGTCACGGACCGCAACTTCACTTAAGCTCCGTGACCCTATCGCAGCCGCAGTTTACCCCATCTTCGACCGCACATTGTAAATATTAGTCTATTTTGAGTTGTAATTTTCATTCCATGTAATAGTTTATTTCAATTATAAAATAGCTAGAAAATAGAAAAATTTTAGTATAATTCTTCGGCATAAAAACGTCTACTCCTAGCAGTTGAGTTTTTGTTGCTAAGTCTATTATAGGGGGTATTAGTCTTTCAA
>CAIGRN010175568.1:0-13064 GCA_903798345.1 Fraxinus anomala
TGCTCTACATTCTCATAATAGACCGCCTACCACCATGGGGTGCTCTACGTTCTCATGATAGACCGCCTACCACCATGGGGTGCTCTACGTTCTCATGATAGATTGCGTACCACCATGGGTTGCTCTACGTTCTCATGATAGACCACCACCACCATAGGGTACTCTATATTCTCATGATAGACCGTCTACCACCATGGGATGCTCTACGTTCTCATGATAGATTGCGTACCACCATGGGGTGCTCTACCTTCTCATTATAGACCGCCTACCAACATGGGATGCTCTACGTACTCATGATAGACCGCCTATTACCTTGGGGCGCTCTATGTTTACATGGGCTGTCTACCACTACGCGGTCGTCGACCCCTATGAGGCCCTCAATGCTCACATAGGCCGACTACCGCTACGCGGTCATCGATCCCATGAGGTCCTCTACGTTCACACAGGTAACCACGACCATGCGGCCAATGCTATACTTAACCATACAAATAGCAATAAGCAAGACGGAAACCACCCAACAGAGAACGTGGGTATAACCAACCGCATGACGAATGGGGATCACTACAATAGAACGTGGGGAAAGTGGGAAGGTTTACGTGGGACACGTAGCACGATTAATCGTACAACTAGGCGTTTCATCAGGCGCCTATAAATACCCCCGATGTGAGAAATGTATTTTTCTTGTAACTCGAAATGTTTGAACTCGAAATATACTTTCCTTAAGCATTTACTGATTCTCACACCGAAGGTACAATGGAGGAGATAGCTCCGATCTCATTTTGTAGGTGACATTCGTTGATCGGAGTAGTAGGAACATCCCACACGTCATCATTGCCACAGAGGTAAATTTTGTAATTATTTCATTTAACAATAAAATATTTGCTTTAAGAGAAGTGGGAAAAGATTCTTAACACTTAAAATTAATGGACTATAACTAATTTCTTTTATCGGAACAAAACAACTTTAATGGAAATTATGCTTGTTGACATCCGACATGCGACCTAATTAAAACCATTTGTTATATGCACTTACTCATGATAAATTAATGCCGAATCTGCAAGGTCGGCTCGTACTTATGATCGCTGTGGTTTGAGGGGGACATAATGATTGTAGATTCCTTACACGTTGTCAAAACATTCAATCAATTAATGATATTCAGAAGGAATTACATCAGCGCTCACCAATCATAAGTTATAGTTTCATTCTCTAATCAATTCATTAATTACTGGGGACTCCATTTAAGGCCGGCTTCATAAATGTCTGATGGGGCAGACCTCAGCAACCAATAGAAATATGTCATTGGCATACTTTCCTAATTCGATACTGTATGTTGATTTGACAATAAACAATCAGGACTTAAGTCATTGGCACATGTTCCTATCTCGACACTGTTGTTGACAAAACATGAATGCGAATGATACAGGCCCATCTCTTCCTATAAAAGGAGAGCAGAATCCTAAAGAAGCGATGGTCCAAGAACTTGATATTTCAAATATCTCATTTGATAAATTTGATAACAACATCGGTAGTTCATAAGTAATTATCAATAAAAATCCTGATTTACATTTGAAGTTGACTTGAATTTTGATCCTACAATTTTCAACGTCAACAATACTCAATGGAGTTAAGGTTTGGTCTCATTTTCACAATATAATACATAGAACCCTTAGTATTAACATTTTGTTAATACATACGCACTTGTTAATCAAATGTATTTAAGCCATATTAAAATTTAGATTTATATGATGATGGTAAAACTTCAATAATCCAATTCGAGTTCAATAAAACTTTGAAAGTCCAAACATGAATTCAAATTATAAAAAATATAACTTAGTTCGTGACTTTATGTGAAGTAATTCAAGTTATCAATAAGTTATTGATTATATTAGAAAATAATATATCATTTGGACAACCTTTAAAAACAATTCGAGTAATTTGGAGCCTTAGGCAAAATCCCTACCAAACATAGGCATAAAGTCTTTAGGCGACTACCTAATTCAAATAATACTTTAGCTGGCTCCTACAACTTTACAAAAAGATCAACATGTCAAATGATCAACTCTTATTGCAATTATGCACAATTAGGTAGAACTTAGGTACAACACCCTATAAGTTATGCGATTATTATGTTTAATCAACCATACTGATTCTTTTTATCAAATTGTGGTTTTGTGACCTCATAATCATGTTGAATTGAATTGGACCACAAACCTTATTGATCATAATATTTGATCTTTCAAGACAACTCGACGTATATTTAAATAGAGATATTAATGTTTATTGTCTTACACTATATTAGATACTATACATTAAAACCAAAAATTAAATAAATGATGGGAGAAAATTCTTGAATACTTTTTAAAAAGGAAAACTCAAATGTTGTCATTTCTAGTGCATCAACGTGGGTTTTTTATATTAGTTAGCAGCTATCATAGTCGCACGATAAATCTTCAACCAAAGCATATTTGGTAGTTTATTTTCAATAACTTTTGGTCAAATATACTTTTTATCTATACAGTTTGTGAGATTGACAAATATGGGAGTGGTATCGAGTGGATCGATCCGTGTATTTCAATACCTAAAATAACCTATTATATTTCGGGTATTTCATAAATGGAACAATTTGATTCCATGTAATTACAGGAACAAAATCCAAACCCGAATTGTCGGTTCCGATTCGGGTTCAATTCTAACCATAGTACTTTTTTATATATATTTAATAAATATTTTCATATATAATATTTCGATATGTATACCTAACACGTTACTACTCGATAATATTTGTGCAATGAGAAAATGCAGCTAAAAAATCTTCAAGAAATTAAGAAATCAAGATACATGATTCAAAATAGTGAAGACTAAATACCAAGAAAAAAAAAAGGAAAAAATCAAAACATCAAGAAGTAAATTACAGCTTGAGGACAAATGATTTTTTTCTTAATAAATCTTATTTGATCCATAAGTAAGGCATGTTAGAGCCTATCATTTAATTATGGACAATGCTTAAATTCTTCTATTCTTAAAACGAATTGACATAAAAAACACGAATTATATACATAACTATGTAGATCAAGAAATAGCAGTCCAAATATTGAACTCAGTCCATTTGAATAAAAATGAATAGTCATATTATAAAAGATAATCACTCGAGATAACAAAAAATGTACATTATAGCATAAGTTATGAATATATTAAGTTCAATTGCCACGCGCTCTAAAAAAATTAAAATATCACTTAAGTTTGTAAATAATGCAAAAGAATAAAAAAACTTGAATTGCAAACGATGAATGTTTTGATTCATCAACTTACACTACAACTATAACTTTTGATTCATAGAAGCCCAAAATGACAAAGATTAACATGCACTAATATCTAAAATGCAAGAGAAAATTGCACAAAATCCTACTATTAAACTTTCAAATTCAAACATAAGGTATAAAACTATTTTTTTCAAAAATCAGGTAAAAAATTAAATTTATAATAATTATAAAATTAAATTAATTATATACCTAACCCATAAACTATCCACCCACCACTATTTCAATTTCAATTTCAATTTCAAACCCTAATCCCTCTCTTCTCCATATTCCTCTCCCTTATCTCCTCTCTCTCTCACCATCAACGGAGGACCATCGTCGACGGAAGAGCACCACAGTGCTCACGGCCCTACCGTCGAGCACAACATCGCCTGCAGGCAACGCTGCGCATAGCGAGGAGGGCGGAGCGATGTGCGTAGACCGCTGCGATGGAGTTACCTGCAATGTGTATAGAGATGGAGTTGCCTGGATCTGTAGCTGCTACAACTCCGATCTCGTTCAGATCCAGATCTATGTGTATAGAGAAGTGTGACGTGGTGGTGGTAGAGGCGTCGCGTTGGTGTTGATGGTGGCGGCGCAGCGCAGAGGTAGCTATGTGATTTGTGTTTATTTCATGGTAGTGCGTGGTTAATGGTGAATGACAGTGGTGTATCGTGGTGGTGGTGACATTTTCTGATTGATCTTTGGCTGCCACTGGGCGCTACAGATGTGACGGTGAGATGGTGATTCTGCAGGCGGTGGCGATGGCACATAGGGTGATGGTGTTGACAGGTTGGGCTGTGGTGGTGGTGGTGCTTGGGTAGCAACGATTATGTTAGATCTGGTGATGGATCAGCGGCGACGATGGCGCATTGAAGGTGGTGGTGGGACGATGGTGGAGGTGGTGTTGAAGGTTTGGTGTAGTGGTGGTGGTGGTGGTGAAAATGTTGGCTGCGATGTTTGAAACGGTGATTTTGTTACTGGGAAGTGGTGGTGATGGTGGTGTTGGCGTGCGTTTCTGTGGTGTTGGTATTAGCGGCGATGGTGCGTTTCCGTGACGACGGCTGTGTTGTGTTGGTGGTGGTCACAAATGATTTGTTGATTATGACCAATAAATTGGTTAGTGTGTACTAATAAATAATAAATTGTGACTAATAAATACTGTGTGACCTACAAATTTATTAATTTGTAACTAATAAAAGTAATATGTGACCTATAATTTGATGTTTTGTGACCATAAAATAAGTTGTGTGACTTATAAATTATATGATTTGTGATCGATGAATAATTTGTGACTTTTAAATTTTTAATTTGTGATCGATTAATGAAATGTGATCTATAAAATTTTTCAATCGTGACCATAACATTTTTTATTCGTGATCAGATTGCATGGATCGGTGACCTTTATATATTTATTAACAAAACANGACTTATAAATTATATGATTTGTGATCGATGAATAATTTGTGACTTTTAAATTTTTAATTTGTGATCGATTAATGAAATGTGATCTATAAAATTTTTCAATCGTGACCATAACATTTTTTATTCGTGATCAGATTGCATGGATCGGTGACCTTTATATATTTATTAACAAAACATATAATTAATTAATTAATTTTAATAAAAACCTGATTTTTGAAATTTAAAACATCTATCCTTAATTTTAAAATGATGATACTTAAAGACCTGATTTATATATTGTTCCTAATGCAATAATCTGATATGAGGCGAGAGACAAAAAAGTGGGAGCCAGCTTGATTTAGCCCGTGTTGGATCATCATTATTTGAACTATTATTTCTACATACTCATTAGCACATTCACTCAATAAAATATTATGCATGTAAATCCAAAATTATTTTCTACTTTTTAACTACAAATTCTCTTCAAAATCACTATTCAAAATATTATTTTTCCTAAATAATGCCCATCAAATAGAGGTTTATTAGGATTAGAATATAAAGTTTTATACAAATTATTACTCAAATTGAAATTTTAGATTTTGTATTCTTCTTACCCAACCCATAAATTGTAAAAAATAATAAAAATATATTGGTTCCATTTGGATACTCATGGTTCTTGGTTTAAGAACCGACCCGAACACAATCGGTTCTCAATTTCAGTTTCGATTCCTACTTTATTTTTTTGGGAACCGTACCCAACCTCTGGTTCCGTTCCGGTTAAAATGCTCAGGCCTAAACAAATACTACTCACTATTTCACCATTTTATGGATTAAGGCCTATGTACAATCATGCATAGAATTAATAACCACATGATCCTAATGGAAACACAACCTTCCATTTTCAAATGCTAGCATGTTCGGAAACAGAAAATCTAGTTTTAAAAAGTCGAACATTTGAGGGATTTGGATTGTTTTCATAGCCGATGATACAAAAGACGATTAACTACCACTTGTCATTTCTAAATATTGAAAGATCGAACAAGACCAAAAGTGCAATTTTCCCAAAGTAAAATCCGTAACATACTTACACATCAATCAACCATTCAACTGTGTTAATATGGCATTAGAGTCTAACTAGCTCAATAAACATTCGAATTCCAATGCTGAATGTGCTAAAACGAGCCATTGCTGATCACGGTCAGAGTAAATCCTACAAAATATATATATATATATATATATATATATATATGAAATAAATATACAACATAACTTAATAGCATACAGAAAATATATCTTTGGATGTCATAATATGTCCATTCTTTTGTTATTCCTTTAATTTAATAGTCCTAGCCCTCTTTTTATTTTATTTTTCCAAAAATATAGTTGAGAATGCTTGCTACATTAAATTGACTTTAATAAGTAGGATTGGACGGATATACATACTATTAATACATAAGATTTAATTATTATTATTATTATTATTATTTAATACACGTAAAATTTTCGAAGACAGAGATTCAAAGTAAGTTATAAAATTTGAGTAACGTTGTGTAGCCCCACTTGGGTTACAATCCCAATCTAGATGGCGCCAAATGATAGGTTAAATGAAAAGTGAAATTAAATGACTTATTTAATTTCACCTATAATTTAATATCATATTAACGTCATCTAGACTATGGTTGTAATCCCAATAAAGTTAAATAACATTACTCATAAAATTTAGATAAGGAGATTAGTTGCCCGAAGGCTAAACATCACCACATATTTAATTTTGTCCTTTATAACAATATAATTTCTAAGTACACCCTCCCTTTGGAATCCAGCCTTTTTCCAGCACCCTTTGTGGCCCTTCATTGTCCATAGCCACTATGCCTTGTAGCCACTCCAAATAAAATATTGTCGAAGCGGCAACTTTTACTGCCCTAGTGACAATCCCTTCGCCCCCAATACTTGTAGGACAGCCAAGCTCAGATCTGCACCGGTCGAAGCCTGCAGTCACCGAAATTGCCCCCGATTGCACGGTTTTTAATGCAAATGACCTTTAACCATGGATGTGGAATAGCACAATTCTTGATATAGTGAAGTGCTTGCTCTTTGGAAGTGTAAAGTGTCCCAAAGGCAAAATCTCCTTATCATCTGCAGCCCACACCATGAAATCATCTACATCCAATAATTCTATTTGCCTCAATGTGATCTTCAAGGATTCTTGAACCCCTTTTTCTCCTCCCGATTTATCCAAGTTTTCTGCCATTCTTTTCACTTTCTTGAAGATTAATTGGCTGCAATTGGGAGTCAAGCACTCACAACCAAGCGGTACTCGAGATTGGAAAGCTTTTGGAAGAAAATTGTACTTCGTAAATAAGGCAGTTTGATGAATTACTGATTTAGTATCAATTGCCAAGAATAATTATAAGCATTCTAACGAAAATTTGCAGGATGAAAGCTCTCTATATATTTGAAATGATTCGGTTGACCTCTAATGAGAATTGCAACAAAAATATAGGGCGTTGAGATGATAAACCATATTATCCACCCACTTTAATATCACAACTCGTTTTGGTTTAAAACTAATGCAAAAAGCAAAACATCCTTGATAAATGAGCCAATAATGCACCTCGCACTTTGTGGATTTCTTAAAATTATTTGACTCTAGAAAAGGAAAGAAAAGAAAATGAAAATGAAATAAATAATAAAAATAATCGCCATGACCTAAATGGAATTTCTTAAAAATCCTTAGAACATCCCCAATTGTGCACTCAATTAAATCTTCAAATTGGAGGAAAACCTCTAGGTGGAGGTTATTTTTTTCCAAACTCATTTTCAAGCGAACATTCTCTCCATAAAATAAATTTATACGTAAATTTAAAATTTTTTCTTACTTTTTAACAATATTTTTCAAAAAAAATAATTCATTTTTTACAAAAATTATTCTAAAAAAAAAGGATTCGAACAAGAACTAAATGTATTTTAGATGCCCCTTCTATAATTAAAACCATGTAGCCTCTACGGGGATCGAGGATGGAAGGTTAAGGCCAACGTGGACCTTGTACATACTATTCTATTTTTTTATTTAATTATAAAAATGCTTCGAGAAAATCAAAAGTTGAAAAATTCTTTATTCATTTATTTGTTTAGCCCTTATTTGGTCCAGATTATTGTTTTGAGTTGTGCACACTACATGCACACTTATTTTCTTGACTCCAATAATTTATAAACAAAATGCACAGGCAACAATCTCATTCGATTGTTGACTTGAATAGCTTCAAGTTTTCAATTTCTATGTTGGCAAAATAATATAGGTACGAGAGATTTATGTTGCGTTTAGTT
Source organism: Fraxinus anomala (assembly GCA_903798345.1). Taxonomy (NCBI): domain Eukaryota; kingdom Viridiplantae; phylum Streptophyta; class Magnoliopsida; order Lamiales; family Oleaceae; genus Fraxinus; species Fraxinus anomala. The sequence goes on from CAIGRN010175568.1 coordinate 8,028, forward strand.
GTAATTACAGGAAATAGCCTTTTGTGACTGCAAAAAATTGTCTTAAGAACTGCCTAAATCCCAGTAAACTAGCAAATTTGATTGACAAATTTCCCACAATAAATTGAAAATAAGTTGAGATGAGGTTTACACTTAATATAGTGGAAAGAGAGGTTTTTTGCAAATTCATTAAATAGTTTGAGAAGAGGATATTTTTCTTGCATGTGAATGTACTTCAATAATACCTAGCATATGGCAACTTTCAATTGCATGTGAAGATAATAATGAAATATAGTAATTGATTTCCAGAAAAAACTCATTTTCTCAAGTTCTTAAAATAGACGGTGAGTATGACTTTCTATTTCGGAGAGACAAATTCACCGTCTATATATTTTATCAAGATTGCAATAAAATTGTAAGTTCCAACCCTCCACTACTTAAATAATTAATATTATGTTTTTAGCTAAAAAAATATATTAATTAAAAATGAGGGGAAAACAATAAATGAATGTTTGAAATAAAATAAAGACCACATATAAAGAGTTTGTTGGAGCGTATAAAAAATATATATTCTTTAAATTTGAAGAAGATCTTTGTTATGACTAATAAAATTAAAAATCTTTTGGAGATGATTTTAATCATGCTATATTGATGAATGCTAATTTGAAGAACTATGTTTTCTAGGAAATATTGTACCGTTGACCTTAATTTATGGCTCTTGTACTAACTTAGTCCTCGACCTATATTTTTTGGCAGCAGCATTCCAAGCCTTTCAAAATTTAAAAGATTAATAACGTAAACGACCAAAAAAAAAAAAAAAAAAGGAGGGGAAAAAAGGAAGAAAGATTCTTTTCTTTCTTTATTTTTCTCCACAAGTCAAACTGAAAAAGTCCTACCTCTGTTTGTAAACATATGTTACAGATCTATTTTTCATATTTTTAGTGAAGTTATTTTTTATTTTGAAACTGTAAGATTTCTATTTTATGTTTTAGTTAGAATGAGTCGATGTAGTCACGTGTCATGTCCATCATTTCTAGTTATCTTTATCTAATGGGAAAAAAAAAAAAGAAATGTGCCCTACTAAAATCATTTCTTTAATTATTTTGATCTGAACAATTTGTGTTCGTGTCAACATACGAAATTTTATGAAGGCTAGACAGATCTATGAAACTTGAATTTCGAAAAAAAAAATTAGCATAAACTCAAAAAAAAAAAAAAAAAACCTATATTATTTACACCTAGATGAATCCTTGCATCCTGATACATATTAGCATGCATTAATGGGTTGTGTAGAATATGAAGAAGGTGTCAATAATTTGCACGTTGAAGCATTGACACGGAGCAGCAAAGACCTGCACATAGGGCAAGTAAATTGATTTCAATCCGGCCATTTCTCTATGCATTCCATGTGAAATACGTGCATGCAATTTGGGAGTTTGTTCACCAAATCTTCATTCTCAAACTGCATCAGACAAACAGAACAAATTTCTTCAATGACCTGATCATCATCCCTATTTTTGCTCAAATCCAAATCTTGAAATTGACACACGGTAAGATCTAGTATTGGTTCTTGATGAAGATGTTCAACGTCATGGGTTCCATAGTAGGCCAAAAATGATAAGAATTCCCTGCTTTATTTGAAGGAATGGAATCCATATGCAAGTGATGAGGATTATAATAGCAGTGGATAAATGAAATTGAGCATATAAACTAATCATTTTCTATCTTTTAAAAGATTTTGAGTAACTGAAAACATGAACCGATGATGGAAATCAGAGGTGGGCTACCCTTTATACAGCAAGAATATGAACACTATTTTTTGGATTTTTTTATACAAATATATAATTATTTTCTAAGTTATTGGCCTCTCGACTTTTGGAAGTTAAAATACTAAGGATTTCAAAAAATTAATGCAAAAGTGCAGGGTCATATGGGGTTAGCATATTATAAAGTATTTTGGGGGTAGCGTTTTGAGAGTCCAAGAATATAGTGGGTGGGACTGGGAGGGGCGCCTATGATGGCGGAGGAAGGCCGGTGCCGACCCTATACATTCTGTTCCATTCAATTATAAAATTACTTTGAGAAAACCAAAGGTAAACCAATTTTTTATTCACTTATTTGTTTATATTTTGAGTTGTGCACTACTCACTCTTATTGTCTCGACTTCTATAATTAATATACATTAACGTACACGATTTGACTTGAATAGTTATAAGTATATTTATTATTATGATGGAAAGAGACTTAGCGCTACATTTTATAAGAATCAAAATGCACGATTCGATTTCACCTAAAATGAAAAAGGTCTAAAATCGGCCCAATAATCACAAACGGTTTTACCATTTCATTTGTGTAGTACCGAATGAGTCATAATTAGAGCAAGTGGATTGATATAAACCAATTAAATAAAAAAAAAAAAACAAGAGCCAAATTTACTTATATAGAACTGAACTTTATTAAAACAAAACTTTTACATATTATGTTAAATAATCAGGTAGGTGAAGTTTGACTTGGTTTTAGCGGCTAGATAAGTGTTTCAGTACTGAATATCGTATATGTAAGACATGTACCGTATATGCTAGATAGGTGCCATATATGCAATACAGATACCGTATATGCAACGGTTACCGTCTATGAAAGAATTACCGTATATGCAATGATTTAAACACTGGATTTTTACATACCAAATTTGTATATAACAGATTATATTATACATAACAGATTTAATAGTCTAGCAATTGAAAAACAAATGAAACAGTAAACTTTTAACCCGGTGCCTGTGTTACACACAGTTTCTTTAAAAAAGATTCGCCACATCACCGTTTGTGCTTGAGGTTTAAGTAGAGCGTTCGTTTCCAGAATATAACGGTAAAAATAGTGGATACTGAGCACCACATAAACTATTGCAGCGAATTGATTTAGTGCCTGAACAATACCACCACCAAGACTCGAACAGAAAAAAAATTTATGCAGACAAAACTCAAAAATATATTTTCATATGAATTCGTGTGTGCAAAAAGAGGAAAAAAACTAGACATATATATACAGGCTCTTAAGAGTGTAAATTTTGCTCCTTTCGGTCCGACATTCATGTACGCAGGTCGCGCCTGCACACAAGTTCAAGGTCCGAAGCCTATTTCGGTCCATGATTTGCACCCCCTACGCGCGCACGTGGAGAGAGCCTCTATGTTTGAGTTTCAATTTCTCATTCATCCGAGCATCAATTTTGACAAACATATAATTTCGATGTACTCAGGGAGGAGAACACAAATCAATCTTTATCTTCCAAAATAGCCAAACGGGTCTCACTCAAAACTCATGCCAAAGTCAGCCAATATCTCATTTTTTCCAACATTAGCCTCCTCTAATTTGCATGAAGAATATGCAAATTTTAACTGTAAATTCACATCTTTGAACAATTTTATACTGAATTCGGGTTGAGCTGGTCTAAACTTTTTATAGCTTGTTTGATAAGGTTAACTATGATATATTTTTCCTTATTTTTTCTCTCTTTAAGAAGTCAAACTTCTTAGGAGCCCATTTGGTAGAGATTAAAATCAGATTAAAATTGAAAAATTAGTCGTTATTGTTGACTTTTATTAGTCAAGTGGGATCCAATAACAACTATATTTTCAATTTTAATTGACTTTTAATCTCTACCAAACGGGCCCTAGATATATAGCTGTATGAAAAACTAGAATTTGAAAGAAAGAAGGAGAGCATGAAAAAGTAAGTTAGCCTGAACTCAACAAAAATGGTAAATTATATACAAAAATAGGTGAATCCTGAAGCCAATATACATTAACATGCATTAACGGGCTGTGGATAATATGCAGAAGAAGGCTCCAATTTGCATGGTGAAGCATTGACATGCAGCAGTAAAGACCTGCACATAGGGCAAGTAAATTGATTCCTGTCCAGCCATTTCTCTATGCAGTGAATGTGAAATATGTGCTTGCAATTTGGAAGTTTATTTACTAAATCTTCATTCTCAAACTCCATCAGACAAATAGAACAAATTTCTTCGATGCCACGATCATCCTCTCCATTTTTGCTCAAATCCAAATCTTGAAATTGGCACACGGGAAGATCTAGTACTACTTGTATTGGTTCTTGATGAAGATGGACATTATCCCCTCGATAAAATGCGTAGACGAGTAAGCCAAAAATTATAAGTAATGCCTGCTTTATTTGATGGAATGGAATCCATATGCAAGTGAAAAGGATTAAGGTAGCAGTGGATAAATGAGATTGAGCACATAAACTGATCATTTTTTCCTCTCTCTTTCTCTTTGAAGAATTTGAGTGTTTAGGAACAGAAATCATGAACTGATGATTTAATCAGGTGTGCTTCCCTTTATATATTATGCTCAAAAGTCAATTCCATTTCTTGGATTTTTCTATAACTGATAAGGCTCTGACTTTTGGGTTAATATTATTTGTTGGGGGGGATGTATTTATTAATAGAATAATTGGATTTGAAAGTCAATGTAACTGTCCAGACTCATATGGGGTTAGCATATTTTAAAAGTATTTTGGGACGCGGGAGTTGCGGGATGGGGGTGGTGTTAGAGCTAGACTAATTTTATTTATTTGTAATGGACTAACATGTACAAAAAAAATTCATATAAAATTCTCTTTTGTAATTTAAGTTGAAATGTATACTATTTACTAACTTAAGATACATATCCAAAATATTTAGTAATGCTCATAAGAATCATGCCATATGTATAATTTAGTTAAACAATCTTGTTTCACAATTCACACTCCAAAACATCATATTCATTCATTTCAAAAACTGTTTTTTAAGTCAATGACCCGAATTTCAACAATACCAATATTATCAACCATTATTGCGAATATAATTGTAGAGAAAAAGCAATGTATATAAATCATTCAATAATTCAAAACGCGTTTTAATGTCAACAAAGTAATCCCCCAAATTTGAACTAATGTTTGTCCTCAAACAATATATGACTTAATCTACACAAAACATAGCTTAACAATCTGTCGTGTCTCAGGATTGGAGCTTAGCAAGGGACCACATGAACAACTATA
>CAIGRN010175569.1:0-22416 GCA_903798345.1 Fraxinus anomala
TTTAATAAAAATAAGTGTCAAAAATCATTAATTAGGATGGTTTGCCTTTTTTTTTTCTTTGTGGATGGTGAGGGTTTCAAGGCATTTATACAAGATCTTTGCCCAAAATTTGTGGTTCCTAGTCGTAATACTATTGCTAGAGATGTGTACATGAAACAATCCTTGAATAAATTTATCAAAAATAGGCAAAGAATTTTTTTTAACCACAGATTGTTGGACCTCAATTCATATCAATTATATGGTAATCACAGTACAATATATTTGATAGAGGTTGGAGATTACAAAAGAAGATATTAAACTTTTCTGTTATTCCAAATCATAAAGGAGAGACAATTAGGAAACTTATTGAGAATTTTTTGATTGAATGGGGAATAGAGCATGTAGGTAGTATTATTGTGGGCAATGCAAACAAAAATGAGAGGTTGAAAGATATCAATGCATCAATAGTAAGCATTTGCAATGCGATCATGTATTTTCGATCATCTCATTCCCAATTGATCAAAATTTAATTGTTGTATTGAGAGGAAGGAGATAAAATGCAAATAACTTGATGTTTTGGATGTAACGACTCGATAGAATTCAAAATTCTTAATGTTGGATAATGAATTGAAGTTTGAGAAAGCACTTGACAGAATGGAGGAAGATGGCATTTATTACAAATATTTTGATGAGCGTGAAGGTGAAAAAGAGAGAGAACGCCCACCAACAACTTGTGACTCGGATAGAGCTATAAAATTTGCTAAATATTTGAGAACATTTTATGAAGTTACTTTGAAGTTTAGTGCTTCATTGAATGTTACCTCCAATATTTACTTCAATAAAGTTTGTAAAACTTAGCAGATTTTCAAGAGTATGAATGACAAACAGGATGGTGTGTTGAGTAATATGGCAAGCAACATGAAGGGTAAGTTTGACAAATATTGGGAAAATGTTGATAAGATGAACAAGATTTTAATTTTAGCAGTTGTGCTTGATCCTAGATATAAATTGGAGTTTGTTGTACATTGTATTGGTATTTTGTATGACTTTGGCAGGGTTGAAGCTACAACAAGCAATGAAGTCGATAAATTATTGTATGCTTTGTACAATCGGTACAAGGAATGGGAAAATACCAATGATAGAGCTAGTGGTAGTGATGATACTAATGATCGAGTCATTCTGTGGATGGTTCTGATAATGATTGGAATGATTTTGATAATTTTGATTTCGAGTACAAGAAATTTAAAACTAGCAAAGATAGTTCGTCGTGAAAGGATGAGATTCAAATATATTTGATGGAACCAAATGAAGATGTAGTTGATCCAAATTTTGACATTTTGAATTGGTGGAAGATAAATACTCCCAAGTTTTAAAATTTTGTCTAATATTGCAAAAGGTATGCTTGCCATTCATGTATCTATGGTTGCTTCTGAGTTGGCATTTAGTACAGAAGGTGCATTCTTGATTATTTTAGGATTTCTTTAACTCCTACAACAGTTGATGCTTTAATTTGTACCCAAAATTGGTTACAAGAAGAATCTAGACTTTTGAGAGTAACTCAAGATAGAATTTGCAATGAGGAGACGGAGTTCTATGAAGAAATTGAGTCTGGTAATAAAAATTTTATAAAATATTTTCACATTACATCTTATTAATTGCAATCATATTAATTTATTTTTGTTTGTTTGAATTGTCTTTTAAATTATGTCTGTAGAGTTTTTAGAAGTTACAGCACAAGCAATGGAGTATTAAATGGTTAATTGTTGCTGGGATGGTAAGTGCTAAGTTACTTCGCTTGGTCATTTTGTAACCACCCTTATCTATTACTTTCAAGTTTCAACTTTATATTTTAGTTTTATATTTCATTTTTCTCATGTAGGTTTGATGGCTTCATGTAGAGGAATTGATTGGGAGGAGCATGAAAATTGAACTTGACATTATTAACGTTTGTCAATGACTCATACATCTACATTAGTGAATCATTGTTATTAGACAATCTTTTGTATGAGAATGAAAATTGATTTGTGTATTCAAATTATGACTATATTTTGTTGGTTAATTTAGACTTTTATAATCTTGGTGATTGATAATTTGAACTTGTTGAATGTTTGATTTTTTTTTTTTTTTTACGTATATATTACTAACTTATGGATATTGTGATAGTTTTTATTTTGCAAGACTGAAAATTTAAATAATGAAATCAGAACAAACAAAACCAAAACCAAATCAAACCCGAACTGAATGGTTTAGTTCCGATTTGGTTCCTATCTTAAAAAATAACCATTGGTTCCATTATCAAAGTACCATTGTTTCATGGTTGGATTAAGTTCTATTTAAATCAGAAGCACATAGAACCACGTTCACCCCTAATACTAAGTTCAAGTGGGTTACTTTAATTCAAAATATTTCACTCAAAATTATATGATTTTCGAAAAATAAATATATTACATTAATCCTCTCATTATTTAGAAGTGAATATGTTACGTCCCGTTAAATTTGAATTATGGATCACACATAATTTAGGCTCAAAATTGACCCATATCACAATATATAATAAACAATTTTTTCCAACAATTTCTTAATACAGTAAAACTACAGAAAAAAAAAAATACAATATAAAAAGGGATGAACCACATGCAAAAATATTCCTGCTACTTGTTTTTTATTGAAAAGATGAAGTTCTCGAGGACCAAAACTTATAAATTTTCTTGTTTTTTCTTTTTCTTTCTTCTTATTTTCTTAGAGAGAATTGTGGGGTGTGAGTGTGGGGGAGGCCGGTCTGGGTGGTTGCCCAATTGGAGGAGAAAGAAAGAGAGAAGGGTGTGTATGGTGGTGTAGGTAGCGAGGGTGGGAAGAATTTTGGTAATTTTCCTGTTTTACTTGGAAAGAATTGTGGAAAATAAATTAATGAAAACTATCTTTTGAGGTTTCTATGGAAATCGTTCATTTCTTTTCTTATGGTAAATTTCTCAATCTCACAATTAAAACTTCGACCTTCGAGACTTCTTTTAATTTCATTCATTGATTGAATAAAATCAAAATTTTTTAAGTAACCATTTCAAAAATCAGATTTAAAATTTGTTTAGACAAAAATCAAATGATAATTTAATATTAATAATAATATTATAACATTAAACTAATTTATATAACCACCATACATCTATCCATCTCACCAAATTTAATCACAAACCCTAATTATCTCTCTCTCTACCACACCCCATCACTAGAGGCACCGTCGAAGCGGGGCTCACGATGTCGTTGGTGCAACGTCGCTCTGCGAGCAACCACTGTTACAAAGACGCTGCTTTAGATGTGCAATGCCTAGCCGCTCGATACCGAGATGCCTCACTAGCCGCGTGATGCCCAGCCGCGCGATGCCAAGACGCTACTACAAATCTTCAATAATTGCTTCTAAAAGCAGCAACTATGATAATGCCGAAACAATGTTGTCGTCGCGCAATGCCGAGATGCTAAAGCAGCGATTGCGATAATTTTGCATCTAATTTTTTGGTGGTGTTTGGGTGGTGGTGGTTGTGATGTTAGCCGCGGTGGTGAGGTGGTGGTAATGTTGGAGGTGCTGGTGAGATGGTAGGATGTTGTGGCAATGGCGATGGCTGATAATTTTTGATCTGATTTTTTGGTGGTGTTTGGGTGATGGTGGTTGTGATATTGGCTACGATGGTGAGGTGGTTATGATGTTGGTGATGCTAGTGAGGCGTTGGTGGTCGTAGCGATGGTTGTGGGTGGGATGGCCGATGGCGTGGAGTGGGGGTGTTTGGGACCAATTATTTGGTTGATTGTAACCAATAAATTGATTAATTTGTGATCAATTAATTTGATACTTTGTGACCGTAAAATAAGTCGTGACTTATTTGTGATAAATAAATAAAATGTGACCTATAATTTTTTGATATGTGTCCAGTAAATAAGTTGCGACTTATAGAAATTTTGATTTTGTGACCGATAAATAAATTGTAATCTATACAATTTTTAATTTATGATCAATTAATTTGATAATTTATGATCAATTAATTTGATAATTTATGATCAAATTACATAGAATTGTGACATTAATATATCTAATAAACAAACAAAATAATTATCATCTGATTTTTGAAGTTTTAAAATTTATTTCTTAATTTTAGAATTGTATATTGTAATCCTCTTAGTTATGTGATTTTCTCTAATGGAAATTACAAATTAAGCATGAGAAGCATTATTTGGGGAAAAAAAAGAGAGTTTTGAATATGATTTTTTTTTTTTTTTTTTTTGAGAATTTGTGATTAAAAAAAGAAAAATTTTTGAATTTACGTGCAGAATATTTTATTGTATCAATGTGTGGTTAAAAATGAGTATGTATAAAAAGAGTTTGAAAATAATAGTAGTCAAATAAAGTTTGGGGTGTTACAGAAACCTTTTACATGGGAGAGATTGTTAAATTAATTAGGATGATCAATTGTCACAACATGCATGAATTGGAATTCACAACGAGAATGGGAGGGTTAAAAGGGATTAAACGGCAAAGTCGGATACCTAGTATTTTTCTCATATTTTGAATTATCCTCTAATACATTTTTTTGTAGATTAGGTAAACTAGTTTTAATTTTAGAAAATTAAAATTTGTGTGTTCAAACTGGAGTTAGGTATACTAGAGTTTTGATTAAATTCTTAATCTCTATGGACGATACTTCATTTAATACTTTATTACTTGTTCACCATACTTTTCATTTGCAAGATTTTATTATAACATTAAGGGGCTTTATGACAAAGTTTTTGAAGATTTTGATAAAAATTGAAGAAATATGTGGTTAAAAAGTTGACAAAGATTGTGGATCTCGTTAAATATACTGTTTAAATTGAAATTTGATCAATTCAATAGTTGATAGATGCTTTGGGTACCACAACCTAACTTTTAACAAATCCTCAAGACGAAGGAGAAGGATTGGAGGTTGAAGCCGAAGCCGAAGCTATTGAAGTCTTGATATGGTTGAAAGCTTTGCCTCAAAAGTAAAAATATGTGTGACAAGCTTTTATTCAATTTAAACATTGTTCTAAGATGATTTTCTAGAAATGGAATTATATTCCACTTTTGACTTTTTAATATTCTCGAAATACTTTTCTCCCTAAAACCCAATAGTTTAGTGTTACTTTTCCTCAACTACCATGAAATAATGTTTCTCTTCTTCTCGCAAGTACTAGCTCTTTTATGTTTCCGATGTCCGATCGGCTTGTCTTCTTTGCCCTTGTGTGCAATTTTAGTACTTTGTTGAGTTGTAGTACTAGGAGGAAAAATAATTTGGGGTGTGTGGAGTGTTTCCAAAGTGGTCGTTTTATCATTCAAGTTGTCATGCTCCACTTTCGGTCCTATAGCCTCGTACCATTGCATTAACATTTTGATGTGGGAGTTAAGAAAGCAACCCCTTGATATTTTGGTGCAAAGTTTCGGAGTCATATGAGATAGTTATCTCTTCATGAGGTATGGATATCAAGGGGCTATTGGACATTTACAAAGTCATTTTGCCGTGGAGAGAATTACTCCAATATCGACTAGGGCTCTCCCGAATTCGGATAGCTTCTCATACAACAAATTTAGGTGCATCAATGTGGCATCTTTCCGAAGCTTGAGATTTAGTGCTCGAAGCATTGACTTATTTAGATCAATTTCCAACTTGAAATAAGTTCCCTAACGAGAGTCGTCGTAATCGAAATCAACCTCTAAGAACTTTCCTATATGATTTTAGTAAATTCTGCTATATACTCTCTCATGTTACCATTTCTAATTAAACGAAGTAAGAACTTTGTTACCATCTACTTGTAATAAAAAATAAAATAAAAAATCTTAATCAAGAGGTTCACATATATTTTGATTTTGATTTTTCTTAATGCTTCACTTGAGTTCTAAAAAATCGAGAAAAAGAGATATACGTGGTCGAAGTGATCAAATGCTGGATCTTGATTTAAATTTGACGCACCTTCGCGTAGCAACATCCTCTTATTTTTCCTTATATCCACGAGGAATTTATTATTTTAACAAATTTCTCAAAACCTGATATATAAATTAAGCTCCTATTTGGTCAAAATTAAAATTAAATTTTTAGTAAATTTTAATAAAAAATAATAAAATATATTGTTGAAAAATTGTTAATTTCATAAGATATGTGATTAAAATTAATTATTGAGTGTGAATTAAATTAAAATTTTTAATCCGAATCAGGGCTTCTAAAATAATTATTGTATTCATGACGCGTACAACTTGGTCAATGAATCATGTATGTGCTCCCAACCTACTATTCATAATTAAAATTCTGGGATTAATTTTACTTTTAGTTATCAAACTTTCATTGAAATCTTAATTGAGTCCCTCAAGTTTAATTTTTCTCATTTTTAACGCTAGTCAATCTGTTATATTTCTTACTAAAATTAAGATTTCATTTTTACGAAACGTTAAAAATCAACAGCTACATAAGTAAATAAGCCACCTATTTATGTTGTAAAACAAAAATTTGAAAATAAATCACATAAAAATCATTGATAATTCATTTAGCGAAACATACCAGGAGATTATACATTCCAAAATTTATGATTTTGCAATAATGACGTAATTAGGCGATATATTTATAGGATGACAACTTTCTATTCCGTCCTAACTTGCAACAAGACGAAGATTTCCCGCCATGAATACCCGAACCTACCCCAAATATGTTTCAGTTTTATTATATTTTTATTTTTTCAATTTAATTTGTATACAATAAATAAATAGTATTAGAACTATATAATTATTAGATTGAACGGTAAATTGGAATATTTTAATCCTGTCATGACCTCGTCCTACCTCTTGAAATTTTTTGAAAAGGCGAGAAAGGGGATGACAATCCCAATCTAGTCTCGATCCATTGCCATATAGATATATTTACCTCGAAATGGGGGCCAATGGAGGTTTGGTTTGATATATAATGGATTACATCAAAATTTAATTTTTTTCATGTGGCTAAATTTACACTATCGATTTTGATCACGATCATCACATCACTGCCTAGATTTTTACCGCGTAGGAGGAGTGTCAAATACAATGCCAACCAACAATGAACATATTACTTTATTCTAATTTTTACACTAATGGTTTATTGAGTAATTAACATCGAAGTAAGTTGACTTTTCATGATCTGATTGCGATGAATTAAAAGTTCGATGACCAATATAGATTTCACTAAAGCATACGATGGCCAAAAATGAAATTAACTCTAATTAAAAGTCTCGGTGCCCTTGATTCTAGGTTTTATACCGTTGTACATAGTTTAGTGGTCCTTTTCCTCAACAACTGTAAAATAATGTTTCTCTTCTTCTCGTCAGTGCTAGCTCTCTTATGTCTTCCGATATCCAATCGACTTGTCTTCTTTGCCCTTATGCAATTTTAGTACTTTGTTCAGTTATAGTATTAGGAGGAAAAATGATTTGGGAACCCCTATAGCCTGGTACCATTGCATTAACATTTTGATTTGGGAGTAAAGAAAGCAACCCCTTTATATTTTGGTGCAAAATTTAATGAGATGGTCATCTTTTCATGGGGTATAACAATTTGTCCATGTCCCACTCAGTTTGTCTTCAATGCATTTATGGAATGAATTGTATAAAGTACCATTAAGAATAAGAATCAGATAGTTTCTCACGTGATTTTAATTTGACGCACCTTCGCCTAGAAACATCCTCTTGACCAGAATTTTTCTTGTATTCACGCGGAATTTATTATTTTTGACAACATATTTCAACAAGAATTTTGTTATTCAAAACACGTTATATAAATTAAGACCCTGTTGGGTTGGGACTCAAATAAGTTTTTCAGTAGATTTTAATAAAGTTGATGAAATATACGATTAAAAAGTTACGATTCTACGAAATATATGATTTAAATTTGAATTAATCTAGATGTACATTTCTAGTTGACATTGCGCGAGTTGTAAAAATTTGTGCGATTGATTGTTTTAAGTGTGCTGTTAAAATCAAGGATTTTGCTACTTGCATATCAAAATAGTACATAAACTGTTTCCAAAAATACCGTTGAGGGAAAAGATTGGATAAAAAAAGATAATTGTATTTTAAATTGATAAATAATAAAAAAAACATATAATATTATGTAATCCATCTTATAAATCTTGACGTATATGTAACAATATCCGAAAATTAATGTATAAAAAATTATCAATTCACAAAAATATCATCTATGATGTTAAAGTTAACGTAGATATAGCAAGATTGTTTAAATTAAAATTTAGATTTGCTTTACTATTCATGACGTGTACAGTGGGTCATTGAGTCATATAGGGTACCCCCAACCTACTATCGATAATTAAAAATCTGGAATTAATTGTACTTTTGGTTATCAAACTTTCAGTAAACTCTTAATTGAGTCTCTCAAGACTAATTATCTCATTTTTAATGCTAGTCAATCACATTCTTACGAAAACATAAAAAATTGATTAATTGTATTTCTTACTAAAATTAAGATCACATTCTTACGAAAACATAAAATATTGACAACAACGGACTACGTTATCTTACATTTTGAAGTAAATAAGACACCTACTTATGTTCTAAATCTAAAATTTGAAAATAAACCACATAAAAATCATTGATAATTCATGTAGTGAAACATACTCAGAGATAATACATTCCAAATTTTAAGATTTTGCAACAGTTACATAATTATGTGACATATTTATAGGATGACAAAAAACTTTATGTCCCGTCTCAACTTGCAACAAGGCGGAGATTCCCCACCATGAATACCTCGAACCCACCTCAAATATGTCTCAGTTTTATTACATTTTTTATGGTTTTTCAACTTAATTTGTATCTAAAAAAATAAATAAATAGAATTAAAACTTATACGAAATGGTAAATTTGAGATATTGTAATCCCACTCCAATCTCATCTAGCCTCTCGAAAATTTTCGAAGAAGCAGGGATGGGGATGGCAACCCCAAACCAATCTCGATCCATTGCCATATATATTTACCTCAAAATGGGGGCCAATGGAGTTCTGGGATGTTAATTTTAGTACTATTTTATCGAGTAAATAACATTGAAAGTAAATTGACTTTTCATGATCTGATTGTAGTTTGATGACCAATTGAGATTTTACTAAAGCATACAGTGACCAAAAATGAAATTAAAGTCTTGGTGTCCTCCCCAACCCAACTCAACTCAACCCACTCCTATTTAACCATGTCAACGAGTCGAGTCGAGTTAAGTCATGAGTCGAAACTCAAATCTTGAATTCGGCTCGAGCAAAATAGGTTTGACCTTTTTTGTGTTCGAGACTCGGTCCGAACTTTCGGCTCGAGCCGGCTATTTTTTAAAAAATTCGTTATAAATATATAATTTTTTATAATATATTTAAAATTTTTACATGTTATAAATAATAACTAAATATTAATATATAAAAAAATATATTTAAACTTAAAATAAAAATTAAAAAAATAGTAAAAAGTTACGGACCGGTGAGAGCAACGCCGAACGGGCCTGCCGATCTTTTTTGCCCTTCCTACTCCCATTTTTCTGTTTTTCTCTATCATTTCTTTCTTGTTATCATATTCAAGAATTTGTACGTAGGCGATGACGACAATCTAGGCTTATTAAGCGGCCGGCAACTGTTCCGTTTATTTCCAGAATTTAAATTCGACCCTCCAACCCACTCCCATTTTTCTGTTTTTCTCTATCATTTCCTTTCTTGTTATCGCATTCAATAATTTGGGCTCCCATTAAACTCTTTTGTAACCGTACGCCTAGAAATTTTTGGTTGTTGTCACTTAGTCCCAGTTAGCATATCTCGTAGGTAATGTTTGTTTCACTAAATATTTGTGTTTTGAAGCACTGTTATTATATGTTATTTGACCGAATCTTTATGCTTGCTTGTATTATTCTTCACTTTTGTCAATTCTAAATTATTGAAATCTTTGCTTTTGTGGGTTTGTTTTTTTCACGTAGGATCCGGAACCAGTGGCTTGAAGTACTAAAAATGGGTTGGAAGGATATGATATCTTTTTTTCGTGCTCCGAATTTCGGGCAAATGTTTGAGGTTTGTAAGAGATTTTGTTTCTTTATTCTTTTTCACATTTTTGATCAGAACAATGAACCGAAGAGGTTCTACTATGAGTCGATTTGGTATTAGCTCCATATTAAGATTGTCCATTACGAGTCGGATTTTGGATGGTGAATTTTCGTTTATATTAAAATCGAGATGGATTTAATACATGTAAGTTTTTGAACCGTATCTCTGTATATGGAACATGCTTTAATTGATAATTTCTGGTTCAAAGTCAAGAATGATCTGATTTTCAACTTTTTTTCTCCGTTTTAGTCATTCCTAATGCTTTATAACTATGCTGTTTATGATATAAACTGAGTTTCTTGATGATGCTTCATTAGATTATGATTGCTGGTGATCCTGTCTACACTCTTTATCTTTTTGTGTTGTTTTACTTTGCTTTTTGCAAGATAGCTAGTTTTGTTACCCTGTTAATCATGCAGGATATGTATAACAGAAAAATATTAACTGACATTGAATTAAAGATTATACAGCAATTTCGCAATTAAAGTGCCTTTCGTAATTGAATTTGTCGATTACAATGGATATTCTACTTTATTATAAACTTCAATATACAATTTAAATAATGCTGATTCATTCCATTTCCAACAAATAGGGCAGAGCAAACGAGGTTGAGCTTGGATGTCGACATACTGTTAAGTCACACGGGGCAACAGTTGCAAGGACTCACAAGCATGACTGGATTATATTGCTGCTTCTTGCTGTAATAGAGGTCATTCTAAATATCATTCATCCTTTCTATCGTTTCGTTGGGAAGGACATAATGATAGATCTCAAATATCCCATGAAAGATAACACAGTACCTGTGTGGGCTGTTCCTGTGAGTATCATTTTATTGCTACGTTGTTTGATGAAAACTCATTTGAATTATCTATTTCTCCAGTGATCAAAATAAATAGGTGGTGCATTTGATTTAGCTTTCATGATTAGCTGGATTAAATTGAGTTGGATTTTGAAAATGTTGGTTTTATATAAGCCATGTTTGGTACACATTCTTTTAAAATACGTGCTTTCAAAACTCATTTCAACATCACATTCTTCAATAAAATAATATTTTCCATCACATCAATAACTTTTTCTTACTTTTTAATTACATATTTCTCATCATATCACCATTTAAAATAAATCTTTTCCTCAATAATATCCATCAAATACACTTATAGTTTCTTATATTTAATTAACCTTGATTTGCTTTAAGTGTTCTACTCGATATCCTCTTATGGAGGAGTCTAGCTTCATACAATGATCTTTACTTTTCTTCACAAAATACATCGATTTTGTCTGTGCCACTTATCTTTTTGTTGAAAAGAGAAGGCATGAAACTGGAATGACATGGCCATTCCTGAGATTGAATATTTTATGAAGATGCTATTTAATTATCCGTAATCTTCAGTCGATTTACTCATAATTTTGTCGATTTTTTTTTTATAATATGCTAATGGAACAAAGTGGAAATAATATAATCTTTTTGATGATCAGCTGTATGCAGTTCTACTGCCTATTGCCATTTTTCTGCTCTTCTATCTGCGTAGGAGAGATGTATATGATCTGCACCACAGCATACTAGGTAATATTATGCTTTTTCTCTCTAGAACTTGTACAGAGTATAAATTGTGTACACCTCTCTCCTCCGGGTGCATGACTTGCTCAGTAATTGAACTGCAGGACTTTTATTTGCAGTGCTAATAACTGGTGTCCTAACAGATGCAGTTAAAAATGCAGTTGGCCGACCTCGGCCCAACTTTTTCTGGCGTTGTTTTCCTGATGGGAAAGATGTATGTCATCTTAAACCCTCTATGCCTTTTTACTTCATCACTTCCCTATTTAGATTCTCTATCTTCAATATCATTATACTGTGCAATGGCATTTATATATAATTTTGGGATTTCACATGGCATAATGAATTTCTTGTTCATAATAATTTATGGTTGAAACTAATTATTCGCTGCAGTATGACACTTCTACATTTATCTTCACGCTGTTTATAATTTAAAGCCCTCTTTTCTAATGTATCGACAAAGAGTCGCCTTATATTTGATGAATATAGTTGATACCAGTGAAGTTACAATTTATATTTCCTGCTCCTTTAACAGTTATATGATCGTTGGGGCAATGTGATCTGTCATGGTAAAGACAGTGATATAAAGGAAGGACACAAGAGTTTCCCAAGTGGCCATACTTCATGTAAGTGATGCCTCTTGCTTTGTGCTAGTTTAGCTCGATTGTGCAAAAGTTTAAGGTAAGACAAATGGTCAAAATTGCCTAAGAAGTTATGTGGATTCGAACTAGGCGATTTTGATCCTGTATTTCTGAAGTGACTATTGGTATGAGAATTTAAGCGGTAATTCTCTTATTGTTTGCTTTAATCCTAGAAGTTGCTGTATGTTATCACAAGAGATTGTGCATTATATAGAGAGATGAAATTTCACTGTCATGTTGACATGAACAACTTTCTTACCCGAGTTTTATTGCCAATGTCCGTGAACTAATCATCTGACAAGATTTAGCACATATTTCAGGGTCATTTGCAGGTCTTGGATTTCTGTCATTGTACTTGGCCGGAAAAATTAAAGCATTTGATCAGAAGGGTCATGTGGCAAAACTATGCGTTGTTTTTCTTCCTATCCTTGCAGCATGTCTTGTTGGAATTTCGCGTGTTGATGACTACTGGCATCACTGGCAAGATGTATTTGCCGGGGGTCTCTTAGGTGTGTTCTTTACTGACTGTTAAATCAATCAGATTATTTTCCATCTTCCCGTGCATTACATCTGTATACCTTTTCAGGTCTTGTCGTTGCGACATTCTGCTATCTGCAGTTTTTCCCACCTCCATACCACACGGAAGGTAGCATTTTTACTTTGTTTTTATCCTATATTTTGCTCTTCGTTTAATTGAATGTACAGTGTGAAATACCATTGTTACATGAATATTTCATTTGTTTCCAAAGGTTTTTAAGATATCTGGACTCGATGAATTCTGTTTTGCTTGAGACACAACACTGATATATTATTAAGAAGGCCAATTTTATCTTCTAGCGAAGTTGAAATATTTTCAGTTGTTTACACAAATTGATCATTGATGTCTTTGAAATGTGTGTTATAGCACTTAATAGGAACAAATCATTGAAAATTATATGATTTGACCTCCCCCAAATAGATGAAACTAGGATTGATTTTGGAACTGAGCTTATAAAAAACCCCTGGAGGGCAGTAGATGGAGTAGTTTCTCTGGATCAATGCCTTTATAAACCCACCCCAACAAAATCCCGACACACTAGCCTCGAAAACACTGGATTTTGTTGGGGTAGCTTATCGGTAGGAAAGACAGTCAGAGGAAGAAAAGCCATACAGCCCCTTCCAGTGAATAGATTGATACCTCCTGTTTTACATCCAAAAGTTTTGATATAAATTTTGAATGACAAGGAACAAAACTGTTGAATATTCGTTTCCATCACGATCAAGAGGTTGTTATATTACAATGCACTTACTTGGTTGTCCATCGATGGCAGGATGGGGTCCCTATGCCTATTTCCGAGCGCAGGAGTCCCGTTCCAATCCACAAACAGTCCAACCCTTGAATGGAATCAGCATGCAACGAGTAAATCATCAATCTATGCCGAACAACATTGCAGAAAATCACTTAAACTCAACTTTCGATGACATGGAGTCTGGCATAAGGTAGATTAGGCATACAATGTAGCCTTTCTCTTTTCAAGTTTAAGCAATTTTCCTCTTTCAGAGTTTCATCTTTGAAAGCATTATTTGAGTGATTTTATTGTGAAGAAATGATTTTCTTCTTTCATGATCATAATGCACAAAAGACTCTTATTTTGATTATTTTGTTATCAGTGTAGCTGAGGTGTGTTTTTTTTTTTTTTTCCATTGGGTGGATCCTCATCCTTCACAGGAAAATCTTTAACATAAAAGAATTTAAGTCGTATAGATTATATAATAAAGAAAATAATTTTAAATTTCTTCAAAACCACATCTTCAAGAAAGTGTTATAATTAATTAGAGACAAACTTGTGACAACTCAAAACGACTCACATTTCTCTGACTTGTTCTTCATTTTGGTCCGAGCTGATACATTTAATGACTAACATTTAATGATTGCAAGGCGACCTGACTACGAATTTTCTACCTCAAACTCTCCAATATTATATATACCCAAGCTAGACTCCGTTTCTTGTGTGCGTGAATCTATTTTCATTTAAGAGAACTTGTAATTGAAGATTATTAACCCATTCCAAAAATCTCTTCATTTAATTACAAAGATCAAACCTAAAAAATCATTACTTTTATAGCTCGTTCTTAGTAATCCATGCAGGGGAAAAGAAGTCCAAAGTTGTTGGAAAGTCCAAGTTGTACAAACGAAAAGGTTCTTTCGTAATTAACAGGTTGGGTGATCAGAGTCTATTAAAATTTAATTGTATCTGGATCAATTGTAAGTTATCTTTTCTAGTGGATTGTTTTAGCAAGATTTATCTTGAGGTATTTGATCTCTATGGAGAGTTCTTCAAGGGATTTTCTTTCGTTACCAAATTTTGTGTTCTTTACTTTTATACTTTTAATCTGTATTGCAAGTTTAACATTTAGGATTTAATTTTATATTAAACTTAATCATCTTAAATTAATAAATAAGTGCTTGTTGCTTTTTATTTGTTGATTGTTTTAATTTCGCATCATACACATCTAGGTATTGTTGGGTCTAAATGTTTGTGTTACTATTAATAATTATTTTCAATTGGTATCAGAGTTTAATATCAATCAATGACCTAATTTTGTCTAGATGAATCAATCAATTATATTCTTCCTTATTTTGACAAAAACAATTATACTTATTGAAAGGTTAGAATGAGAACCTTTTTAAAATCGATGGATGAACGTGTTTGAGTTGGTGTAGAATAGGGCTGGACTGCCCCTATCTATATTTATTGTTGGTATTGTTATACCATCATATCTCTACTTAGACTAACGATGATCTAACTGATTGTAATTGGAATAGAAAAGGTTTCCATGCCTTCTTTACGGCTATTTTCCTCGAAGAGTTTAAACGTGTGTCCATGTGAAATCACTAGGTTTGAAAAAATTAGGATGAAAAATGATGAATCATTTAATGAATTCTATGCTAATTTGAATGATATTGTAAATTCTAGTTTCAATCTAGGTGAGCGAATCCCCGATGCTAAGATTGTAAGGAAAGTTATGAGATCCTTACCTTAAAGATTTATATCTACGGTTACAGCTATTGAGGAAAGCAAAGATTGATATGCTATTAAGATAGAAGAACATGTAGGAACTTTCGAAATATATATATTTAGCCTACCCCAGTCTAAGAAAACAAGTCCTTAGCTCTAAACACTTTTAAAGAAGAGACTAGTGATGAAACTCATGATGATATCCTAAAGCATGAGGAGTTTGCCTGCCTTGCTAGGAAATTTTAAAAATTCTTTTGAAATAATTGGAGACTTCCTCATAAGTTTAAATGTGACTCTAGTAAAAATAGGAACGACAAAAGAGAGAAGAGAGATACTAGGGATGCCTAGAAGAGGTCTCAATCTGTGAGATATCATGAGTACTAAGGTTTTGGACGTGTTAAATCCAAGTGCCATCTTATAAGAAAACCCTAGGTAAGGCTAAGAACGCTACTCCAGCTGATGACGAGTCTAGCTCCAATAATCAAATTGAGAACTCCAATCCTGATGAGAGAGGAAATTTTCTGGCATTCACTTATGTGGTTAAGAGTGAATCCGTAGTGGAGAGTCAGATACTTGAGGACATGGAGCAATTTGACTCTACGAAGGAAGAATCACAAAATGATTAGGATATACAAGAGGCCTTTTGACCAGTTGTATGTAGAGAGCTTTATGTTGAAGAAGGTTAATAGGAGAGGCCTTTAAGAAATTACATGAACTAGAGTTAGAAAATGAGAGCTTAAAAGTCAAACTTGATGAGTCAATTAGAAAATTGAATGAGTTAATGGTTGAAAAAGATTCCTTAGAAATTATGGTCAAGACTCTTAGAAGTGATTTTGAAAAATCTAGTGTCCAACATCAATTTTTTTTTTTCTAGTGGTTATAAGAAACTTGACAATATCTTAGGACTCAACTAACTTGCTGGTAATATGTGAGGTTTAGGCTTTAAAAGAACAAGTTCTCACACCGCTAACCAAATTAGTCCCTACCTCTGATAAGACTAAGAATGTAGAAGCTCTAGGATAGAAATCATTTGTGCAACATAGGTTCCCTCAACCTAAGGTTCAAAACTTGAAACCTAGAATTGCTCTTAGTTCATTCCTACTTGTCACAATTGCAATGAGTTAGATCACATTAGATCTAGATGCCATAAATCCTTGGTTAGGAACAATAAGATCTCACTACTCATGTTAGATTTTTGACTAATCAAGTAAGTCACCTGGCTAATTTAATGCGTTATTTAATTAAGATTACAACTCATTCTAAGAAGATTTGGGTCAAAAATAGTGAACTCTCTGGTCAAAATGATGTTATAAATTGCAGTATAACTCTTAAAGATAAGAGCACTTGTGTACCTCATTGAGTAGGTCTTTAGGTACATGCACCTGTAAGTAGATGATATCTACATATTCATGCGTGCATTTTTTTTTCTTTTCATTTTTTGTTATCCTTTTAAAATGAAAAAAAAATTTAAAAATATGAGGGAAAAAAAAAGAAAGAAAAGAATTTTTGATGCTATAACACTTTAAAGTAATATCATTGGACATGTTATTTCGTGATCAAATACTAGTAAAATTAATGAATGGTGAATAAAGTTTTCATTAACTCTGTTTAGAATTTGTTTGGAGTACTTTGTATAGGTTATTTCATGTATCATCTGCACTACACATATTAAGCTCTTTTGAGTGAGTTTTGACCGCATCTATGAGATTTGGAATGTCGATCATCGGTATGGTGATGTGACCTTCAATATAGATTGACCTTTAGCTAGCTAGTCTAAGCTCCTGTATATTTCCCTAAAAGAAAAAGATTATTAAGTTTCAAAATATTTTAATTATATGTCAATAGAAAAAAGTAAGATACATTTTATACATTTCTTCGTAGCTGTTATGACTTAAATAATTAAGCTGCGGGTATCTATAATCCTAGTGCCCTATAGCCATCTGACTTGAGAGTCATCGGCCTAAAACTCGTTACCGAGATCATTGAGTAAGCTTAATAAAGAAAAGGTTGCACATAAGATAAGAAAAAAATTATATATTCTCACAAATAGGGGACGAAAGAAAAAGTTAAACAATGAAAAAATTAATATAAACTTTTTGATTAAAAGATCCTAATAGCACTAGGTTTGACTTTCACAATTTGAGAAAAATATGCGTTCACCAATGATTTCTTTGTATGTCCTTTCTTACTAATTTAAAATTTTTAGTCTTGTTTAGAGGAGATTAGTGACACTTTTCACACATGGGTTGCTTATACAATTTACTCAATATAGGTTTAAAATGAATTATGTGGAAAAAGTTCACTGTTTATGAATTATACCTATATAAATAAGCAAATAATTGTTCGTATGATTTGAACTTTCACTACTAGATGTTATATTTAGAAATCCATGAAAAAAAAAGGTTATCTCAAAAAGAATTTTTTTTCTTCCTAGCACATGTTTTGCATAATTTTGCATAGTGTGTCATTGTGCATAGTTTTTCATTCGTTCCTCTCTGTGATATTCTGTTACGTGTTTCTCTTTGTGTTTCGTGACAAAAAGGGGAGGAGAGATAAGTATTTATTTTAGGGGAGTTGAGTAGTATATGAGTTAAGAGGAGAAGTTGAGTTTGTTTGACTTAGGGAGAGTCATAAATATTTTTTTTATTGATGATCTGACTAGCATAATGTGTTATTTTGCCTTATTGATACTATGTTAAATGTTTTATATAATATAGATATCATATTTTGTGTTGTTAGTTTCATATCTATCCCAACTTGTGTCATGTTTAGTTCTAAGTTATTGATGCACATTGTATTACATGTTTTATTTACGTTATTTATATAACTTAATCGTGTTTAAATTGTTAGTTTCCTCTTGCTTTTGCATGTGGTATTGCTGATGAGAGTTCACTAGATGTCGTTAGATTGATCTACATTATAAGTTAGTTCGACCTTACGTGCGAAATTACGCTAATTAAAGCAACAAGTCACTTTTAATTAGTTTCTAGATGGTTAAGCATATAATCCAATTTTCCTAAGTTGAATTACCGCAGTTGTAATATTTGGAAAGCAATAAATAAAAACTATGTTTGACCTTACGTGCGAAATTACTCTAATTAAAGCAACAAATCACTTTTAATTAGTTTCTAGATGGTTAAGCATACAACCCAATTTTCCTAAGTTGAATTACCGCAGTTGTAATATTTGGAAAGCAATAAATAACACAAAATTTGATGACGGAGAAACCCAACTGTGTAAAAACTCCGGGACCAAGTCAGTTACCTCCACTATAGACAACGCGATTTACAGTTCAATTCCAGACTAGCTACATCAGCCGTTGTCAACCCTGCAAGTCCAAGATCTGCTGTTCCTTCCAAACTCACAATTTGCTACCCTAGATACTATTTAGCCAACCTGATAGATATCCCGATCTACCTCTTGTAGGTTCCAAGATCCGCTGTAAATTCCAAACTCACAATTTTCTACCAAGATTTGCTGTATCAGTCTTACAATCTTCTGCACATGTTTCTTCCAAGTGGATACTCAGAAATCACCTATTTCTGTTCTTCTTCCTGCGCTTGAATCTCATCCTTAAAGTGTTAAGGAAGTCATGTATTTTGGATTAACGAACATTGATGTTTTCCCAAAACTCGGTTGTTGGATCACAAGAATGATGTGGATGGATCAATTAATGAATTGCCTCTTCGATCTCTCTAACAATGATATGAAAATGTTTTGTAATTGAAGCACAATGAAACAACCTGCTGAAATTCGTCCCAGATATCTGTATTTATAGTTGGGGACGCTTAGCTGTTATGTGCCGTGTAAAACTCTTCAAAATCACGAATTAGGTTTGGTCGCATAAATATGTACTTGAGCGAGGAAACCTTTCGTTCAAGAGAGGGTGTTGTTGCTCGAGTGATAGCGAGGAAAAAGGCGAGTGACAATATTACTGTTTCTACCGCTCGAGCATGAGTCGGTGAGTAACTATACAAAATTTCAGCGTCGCGTTTTCCTTGTTTTCAACCTCTATCTACCGCTCGAGCGTGAGTCGGGCAAGTAGCTAGCTAAATTTCGGCACCACGTTTTCCTTATTAACAACATCTAACCCTAACCTAACTCATCTATCAAAAATTGCATCCAAGTCCCTGACTTTTTACAAGTGTTCAATTAAGACATTTTTGTTCACAAACATGCCAATTACAACATTGGACCTAAAAATCTCCCCCTTTGGCATTTTGTGGCAAAATGCTACAAATGAAGTCAAGGAAATAAATACCTCAAACTAAACTACCCAATCTATACTACCCAAGTTACTCAAGTTCTTCTACTTCTTAAATTCCTTGATATACTTGTTTCCTAAAATAAAAAACTCAATACCCAGTGTAAAAGTACGTGATACAATAAATCAAAAACTCATGAACACAAATAAGCATGCTAGTTTGAGACATGACATTAATGTCAATCAAAACACCAACCAAAATATTAACATCACAAAACATCAAAACTCAAACAGCTATACATATGACAGCGATGCACATTCTCCTCCTTACTGCAAACTCTCAATATTTTTATGTAATATGCAAATGTATCTATGTCTCTCCCCAACTACCTCTTAGACATAAAATGCTAATCATAATTTCATTCAACGCTCCCCTTGTATATATTATCTCTCCCCCTTTTTTTTGCCACAAATGACTAAGGGTGCAATTTCAAATTTAATTTTAACCATGAATCTACAACAGTCCAAAAACAATGCAGTTGACAGCATACACAAACATAATTAACAAGTAGTAAACCTCCTTCACATACTCAGTTTAGGTCAGAATTGAGTAAATTGTATAAGTGACTCATGTGTGTAAAGTGTCACTAATCCAAGGAAAACATGATTTCAAACCCTAATTTTGTGAGAAGGGACATGCTAAATATCACTGCCAATAAGTGTATTCTCCTACTGATGAAAGTTAAACCATAAAGCACAGTAGGACCTATAAATTAATGTCCCCCTCCCAATTTTTTTTAAAATTTAAGCATATATAACTTTTTACATAATTCAAGCTCATCATATTTTTCACATCTTCCATATTTCTCAAGCTCATCAATTTTTCATCTTAAATGCAAGTCCTTATCCATTAAGCAATTAAGATGACCCTTGTAGTGAGCTTTAGGCCCGTTAACACAAGTCAGTTGATCATAGACACTAGGTTTTAAGACACCCCGCATGCTTAATTGCTTGAGTTAAATAGCTTCGAAGAAGAATATTAAGATATTGAGCTTATTAAGGGATATACTTAGGCTTAGGTCTACTAAAAGTGGTCAATTCATGTTCAAAATCAACTTATCACAAGTGACCGTTATCCCAAATCTCACACATGCAGTTAAGTCCCATTTACAATATCATAGTGTGTGCAATGCAGATGGAACATGAAGACACATATACTANCCCAAGCAAGTAATTGAAAATATGCCACAACTTATCAATTATGTCGATACATGATCACAACATGCAAGTTTAAGAATGACATATATTAATAAAGTTACCATTCCCTTTTTTTTTTGTTTTTCAATTTTGCAATTTTTTTTAAAAAATGAATGCGCTACATACAAAATAAGACAAAATAAAAATCAAACACACAAACCAAAATAAAACGTGCATGTGTCAGTGCAAACATGACTAAAGTGCACATGCATGAAACTAAAGCCTAAAAAATGTGACGCGTGCAAAAGTCAATAACACATAAAAATTAAGCACATGCATGCACCAAAAATACCCAATCATGTAGTATACAAATGCTCTTACCTTTAGGAGCACTGTGATCTATTTCAAAATTTTTCATATCACTTTTCTTCACCCAAACTTGCCTAGTGACAATAAAATTCATAGTCATCTGTGTTATTATCTTGGTCAATTTTACTTATCTGATTAGTAAGGAAATCTATATGACCAACATAATCATGATTCTTATTTCTATTTAAGTTCCGATTTCTATGTCAATTCAGGAATTGATGACATCTAGGGCGTATGTGTCCTAACTCATCGCAGTGAAAGTAGGTCGAGACAAACCTAGGACCAATGCTATTTGGACGCTGACGTCTATTTCTAGGTCAATGGGTCCTACGCTATCTAGTGGGTCTAACAAATCCCTTATCTTTAAGATCGGGGTTAGGCATATGTTTGGGCTGGTCAGTGACAGGGACAAATGTGGTCTTAGAAGTACTAGCACCGTTTTCCTTAAAACCTAGACCTCTCTTATCTCCAACCGGCTTGCCCATTCCTAAAATGTTATCTAACTTTTCAGAACCACTAAAGAAAGCAAGCAGCTGAAACCTAGAATATTCTAGATTGTTCAGAAGGTTTTTGACCTGGATCTCTAAGGTCTCTTTTTCAGTGGTCAACTCGCTGACTCTTCTAGAAGACTTCTCAAGGTCACTGGTGAGGTTCTTAATCCGAGTCTCTAAAGTTTCATTCATGGATTTCACTTCACTAAGGATCGAGGTAGATTCCTTAATATGCGCTACTATCTTCTCATTTTCCAATTTAAGTTCTTTATTCTTCGCACTCAAGACTTTGTTTTTAGTAAGAATCTTAAGACTCTCCTCATACATCGTATCATAAGCCTCTTGGATATCTCCCTTACTATCAGAATCTTCCTTACTATCAAAATCTTCTTTTGAATTCTCACTACTACTTATGTTCTCAGCCTTCTCACTTCTCTTATTAGATCCATCCTTAATTCTTTTAGTAAAGGCTATATATTTTTCACTTTCCTCACGAGTTGATTTCTCACTCTGATTGTCCGAGTTAGACCCATCATCATTGAGAGTAGCATTCATAGCCTTATCCAAATTTCTCCTACTACTAGGGCACTCACTTCTAACGTGGCCAACACCTCGACAATTATGGCACCTCACAGATTTAGATTTTCTCCTAGATTCACTCATGCTACATTTGTGTCTCTCTTGAGGGTTATTATTCGTCCTAAACATTTTTTGAAATTTTTTAGTCAAGTAAGCTAACTCCTCATCATCCGGTAAATCAGAATCAGGAGATTCGATCCAAATGTTTCTCACGAATTTCAAGGTCAGAGATTTATCTTTAACATATTTATCTAAGGTCAGCTCATATGTATGGAGGGATCCAACTAACTCCTCT